>JAODVP010089526.1:0-13007 GCA_025400035.1 Tetradonia laticeps
ATGCGCGTCACCGAATTACCGTTCCGGAACCGTCACTTGGAACAAACCTAATATTTTCATTATATGAACAAATTAAATTAAGGAAATAATATCATTATTTATAATATTAATATTATAGAATTATTATGATAAGCAGGGCGAACCAGCGTTCTACAGACAAACTTTCAGAGATTGTTCAGGAATGTTTTCAGAGCATGTAAAGCATTTATTAAAAGCTTTCATTGAGAAAACTTCAGAATTCGATGTAGAAGAATGCCATTTATGCCACGTTTTCGGAGACCAGCTTTCTAAGACCAGCACATTATTGCTTTTAACAACAAGGGTTCCTAATGGAATAATGCTTTCATCATCGTTTACTGTGTAATCACCAAAAATGATGATGCAAATGCATGTGAATAAAGTAAGAGAAGGTAATAAAAAGATACTTTCAGTTCACTTAGGTTAATTTTAATCGTTAAATGAAAATAAATGTATAAATAATTTTTTTAGTGCATGCAATTTCATTTCAAATATTTTTTCACTTGAAATGAAATTGCCTTAATGCATGCGGCATACGAAATTGACGAAAACAGAGTTCTGACTCATCCTGTATATTAACCTCGGGAAATGACATAATAACATTCAACATCAATCAACACCGGACATGATTGAAACGTTTTGCCTAGTTTAACAAGTTCAAAATGGATGTGCGCTATGATTGTGAATATTATGTTGTATTTCCCTGTAAGAATATTCTGGCTTCGCAATGCAGCACACATATAAAGAAATAAGGAAATAACTTTAACATTATAATTGAAAGTAGTTTTGGAACTGATTTTAACATTATAATTATGAAATTTCATATTCCAATATTATTTTAGGTTCAAATCGAACCGCAGTCGTCTGCGGTTCATGCACACGCACAAAGAAAATGTTCTATTAACCATCACTCACTTTGTGCATGTATTTACTAAGTACATATACGTTATATATGAATAAGCATGGAAATGAATTGTTTAGCCGCGCCGTTTGTTGTCCAGCTTGCGCTTTGATGCCCCAACCGCGGCTAAATATTCATGAGGAATGTGGGTTTCCAAGCGTGGATGCGCCAAACACTTTATCCGTGCTCGATAATACTGAATAGAATGAATAAAACATTGAATCCTTGCAGGCTACCGTGGAAGCAGTTCACTAGATATATCTACATACGACAAAGACATCAGACACATGATTGTTTCGCGTCAATTTATTCACAGCCATGTCAACTTTAATTACAATTTTATATAAATTAGTTCGTAATTGTCATGTAGTTACTAAACAGTGAAACTTGCACCGGAGTGCAAGTATATCGTTGTGAATAGCAAATTGCATATCCGCCTTAATAAATATAACAATAATTTTATCGTGCTTTTAAATTTGAATAACATTATTCTTTTATACTTATAAAAGCTAGTATTTGCAGTAGATAGGGCAAGTTCCTACACAGTGGAGCATGGAAGGAGTAGTAGAATAGAACAAAATATACCTGGAATGAAATAACAGTACTCTATTGCAGTTATAACAACAATAAATAATGCGAAAATACACCACAGTTTGTTTTACAAGTTAACTACCAGACGGCTCGAAGTTGAGCGCGTGGAAAAGAAAACATTCTTCCTCGGTAATTGAGAAGCATCTCGGTAAGAAGGAGGAAAAACTCTGCCTTAGCCCAGGAATAAAATGAACGGCGTTTAACTCTAGTTTAAATTCATGATTTTATGTAAAGAACCACCGCAGAAGGAACACAAATGAGAAGATGTGAAGATATAAAGCTGAGAAAAATTAACTTCCTTTTGTATAAATTATTAAACAAATAAAACAAGCAATGTACTGTAGAGCTTAATATAAAGAAGACATCTGGAAGATTAATTAAAATTAAAATCATGAGGTACAAAAGAATCCCTCTATATTTATCCTTTATTAAATATTTTTTAGAAATGAAATGATTGATGAATTACATACCTTGACTTATAATCGTTGCGATATAAATGATTCCCATAGTCAGGGTGCGATTCACTTGTTTTCTTTTTATAGCCATTGATTGATTTTAATTTAATTATTTAACTTTGAAAGTGTATACACACTTCTATATTTTATTAGTTTCTTATTGTATATTAACCGTACTGTCATAAACTTCGCGGATTTTACTATCAATTTATTCACTGACAATGAGTACATCTCAACATCGTCATAATGCAGATAATATTAATAAGTTGGCGCCGAATTTCGCGAAGCACTCGAGGCGAAATGCTGAATTATTAACCTCACAATCTTTGAAGACAGCGCGGGCCAAGTTCCTAAATAGCGGAACTGGAATATTACAGTATAGCATTGTCAACTGGAAGTGGTACACAATAGGGGAAACTTGGTTGCGCACTGCCATGCGCGTTAATAAATAAACTATGTTATTTAGGGTAAAATAAAATCCATCATGACACATATCGTTTTAGAATACTCGTCGTCACTTGTCCACTAAGAAGACAATTTTAAATACTCGTCGCGATATTTATGTGTTTCGTGTTTCGGTTTAACACTCTGGTATTCCACACCACCACAATTCTTATGATCCTCATGGTTTCACTTTCTCGTTACAAATTCATGATAATAAATTTGACCTGTTGCACGTGATTTGTTTTGAGCGAAAGATTTCCAGGAATCGAAGAACCGACCGGCGCTCCAGGAGTACTCGCTGCATACTGCTCTGCTGCCTCTGTAGCCTCAGCAGGAAGCTCCCGTGGAGAGGGTTGATAGTGGGGCTCGAAAAGCAGCACGCAGACAAAAATTATCCTGCTAGCGGGACGGATAGCTGAACGAATAAAGAAGCAATACTTGAAATAACATGAAACAGAAGGATGATAGTTCGTGATAAACCCCTCGCCGCATTTTGCTTTAACTACGAATTAGTAAATCTGAAGCGCAATTCCATGTACATGCTTAAACTTTTCAAATAGAGTTAGTTCCTTGGGTCAGGGCCGCAGGCCCGTAGCCAGAAATGACCTGTCAATAGGACTTACATTTTCAGAAACTACTTTTGTTAGGAAGGCGAGTCATTTGAGAATTTCACTTTTCAAAGCAGGGCATACATGATTTAAAATAGAGCTCAGCTCTACCTTGGTCGCCGACCCTGTCGGGCCGTAGCCAAGGGTGACACAGGGAAAAATAGCTGGCCGATGTAGGCTTAGGAATCTAGGACTTCGCACTTGGAATTACACCAGCGCTCGAGAATTTTGTCCGCGACCCTGGAATTTGGTATTAAAACAAAATAACTGCACATTTTTCATCATATTTTATAAGACCACACCCTAACTGGTAAAAATATTTCCCGTCATCCTAACCCTCCCTTAAATATGTGTTTAATGCTAAAATTGAGTATAATAGAGTGAAAGAACCAGTGCCAATACTACCGGGATACATAAAGTTTTCCATCGCTAAGGTCTTGCAGTAAAAACCTTACCTCAAGAATATGGGAATACGGGATGTAATTACATAATAATTATAAAATTGTAAATTCTAGCAATAAAAAGTATTGAAGGTTTGATTGGGACACTCCCAAAATTTGATAACCACACAGAAGTTAGGTTATGAATAGCAAATGAGTCATTATTCAATAAGCGCTTTAAGTTTTTTAAGTTCATATTTTTAAATATATTGTTAGGAAGTGCTGAATTTTTAACCCTCGATCTATAAGCATTTTGTGAAGTATCGTTTTTAAAATAGATTAAAGCTGCTACAATTTGAGACCCAATTCAATTTTTGTCAAGCACACCAAGCCTAAAGTTAGACAACAATAATTTATAACGTCTATATTTGATTCCGTAAAAAGGGAGTTGAAGAAGAAAAATATTAGTCGAGATATTTTGAAATTCGGATTACAGTAGGTTCGTTTAAAAATGAAATACAATAATAGTAAGAGATACGAAGTAGGATCAACTTGCGGCGATCTGTTTAATGTTTCATCCATTTGTTTATAACCAATTTCGAACTGTAGAAATACATTGCAAACGGGTTGCCTAAGAAATTCTGAAATATCGATCCTAGTTCTGATCTTACTCTATAAATAAAGAAATTAATATGATATCAATTAACAAGTACGTTACTATGAAAAAAATCTCAACAATTTTTATATTTCCATTACTTCACTGTTTTAACGCCAGAACCACCAAAACGCTACTCTGGGCAAAACAGTACATATTTAAATCCAATTTGGACATCCTTGCGCCATCTATGAAGGTTATACATAAATAAAAACCAGAAATTTATCTTCAAATTCGTATATCAGCAGAACTTAAACTTAATGGATATGTACAAAGTATATTTTGAAGAGAATGTTGTTAATCTGTACCGAGTTTTACAAACAGTAAATTTTTATAACGATTATTTTGCGATATGAATAATAGGAATAATATATAGGGATAACTTGCGAAAATATACATATAACCTCAAAACTGTCAGGCACAGGTTCCAATCCTACAAAATTCGTTCACTCTACTGAAATTTTTACAAATTCTAAACCAGTTCATTGATCATGTCTGAACATTCAAAGCAACAGCCTTTGGCCGGCCAAGATATTGCCTCTAAACCACCGAAATCAGATTGCATTGCCAATGGAGCCACTAAAGTACAATATAATTGGGTCGACATCACTGAGGAATTTCAGTCTTCAGTACAAGGTATAATAACCACCAATACTTCCTTGTTACATCAGCTACACATAATCAACACAATGTATGATTGCAGATTTAGAGCTTGGAGAACTATTACATGATTCGTTATTTGGCTTATTTGAAGCCATGTCAGCAATTGAAATGATGGATCCAAAAATGGATGCTGGGATGCTATGCAATAGAGGCAATAAGAAGGCAAAAACCTTTGAACAATCAGTGGCTGTACGTACCATTTACTTTAAACTTCTTCTATATTAGGCAGCCAAATATTTTTGGTTTTAGGATAACAGTTTGAAACTAAATAACATCAGTAATTCAGAGTTGATAGGTGTTATTGATACAACTCTAGCATGTATGGTGTCATGGTTAGAAGGACATTCACTAGCACAAACTGTTTTTACGAATTTATATCTTCACAAACCATATCTAATTGAAGACACAACACTGAAGGCTTTTTGCATTGCAGTTTATAAACTTTTGGATATTATCAAGGACTATATACACAAGTAAGTAAAGAAATTTTATTAATTATACTCTGCGATGTTTACTCTAGATGCTTATAGGGCTATGGTATATGAGGAAGAAGATTTTCAAGGAATATACTATGGGTATTACTTAAATCCTGATATAAGTGAGCAGAGACTTGTAGCAATGCTGCAAGAGGTTGAAGAACAATTGCATAAAGAGACTCTGGGGCTATATTCTCTTGATATTGCAAATTCAAGCGTAGAAATTGAGGAAAAAGTTGCTATTTATTGCCGTATAAAGTTCGTCAGGGTATTGTATCAAACACTTTTGCTGTTCTTACATAAACGTGATGAACAGTTGTTGGTAACGCCTGAAGTTCAAAAGTTAATCAAGGCGAAACTAAAGACTGCGTCGGATTTGATATTTGTGCTTATAAAAACGACTGATATGGGAATTCAACCAAAATGTAAGTTTTTACATGAATATATTCCATAACCTCCGAAATTAACCCGTAAATTAACAAAATATAAGAAACATAGTGAAATTTAACTTCTTTTAGCTGAAAACTCCACAATAATGGGTTTCGAACCTCTAATAAACCAACGACTACTTCCACCAACATTTCCCCGCTACACAAAAATAAAATCCCGACTAGATGCACTTGTGTACTTTGAAAACATGATCGAACGCTTTAAAGTCCTCTCAAACATCTACATGGTAACCGCTTTGAATCAAGCACTGGACTTCTTCATAGAGTTCAGTAAAACCTCACCCTGTATTCTCTCCCGATCAGCATTACAACTCCTCTACGTTGGCAGCTACAGCATGATAACAAATTGCCCATCCAATTCGAACATACTTAAAGACATTCTACGTGAAGCAGCTAAACAGTTCATATCACCACCAGCATTAACAACCAGATCTATACAATTCAATCAACAAGCGCGTCCTTATGTTGACACCTTCTTCACGCATTGCACGCGTGCATTCGCGAGTTTTCTGCAGTTGTGCGGACACAACCGCGCACGGCAACGCGATAAACTCGCACATTTATTGGAGGAGTTTACCAGCTTACAGGATGAAGCTGAGCGAGTAGATGCGTACTTGCATAATTTGACGAGTAGTGGTCAACAGTCGAGGCAGCATTTGGCTTGTTTCGGTACATGGATCTTGTATCATACACTACGCATTATGATTATGTACCTGCTGAGTGGATTCGAGCTAGAATTATACAGTGTGCATGAGTTTTATTATATTTACTGGTACCTGTATGAGTTTCTTTATGGTTGGTTGGTATCTGCACTGTCGCGTGCCGACAGCTTCCTGGTGGAACAAGAATTGATTTCTGAACTGCAGAAGAATAAAGGAATGAATAAGAAGAAGAACAGATTGAATAAGAAGCGACCGAGGCCCTATTTGAAGGAGTCTGTTTATTATCAAGCGTTGCAGAATATGTGTGGAGGATATTATAAGGTTAGTTTCTATTATTATATGTTGCTAATCCTGTTTTATAATGAAATACGAATGAACTCAGTGACACCAAAGTATGAATGTACCAAGGTTACTAAATCCTAGGTGATCTCACTTGGCCTTGACGAAGTGCGGCGTAAGGGGAAAACATGACGTCATTTGTTGGCAAGTGTGCTGGATGCACTACTCGTTTCGCGCCCGGTTGGAGTAATTGGCATTTTAGCGTTATTATTATTATTACTAGCCAACAAATGACGTCGAGACGTAGAAGTGAGATCACCTCTAAATAAAACAACCTTGTGAATGGACCTGTTAGAGATGACAAGACCATGATGTTAATAGTATATTAAATTTATGAAAATATTAATAATAAGATTTTATTAAACATCAAAACAGTAACATAAATAAAATAATAAAGAAAATAGTATATTAAAGTATGACTGGATATTCAGCACTTTCAAATACAAACTATTTTTCGGGCTGCAATCCTGTGGGTAATTCACTTTTCAAAACTTTCCTCCTTTATCAGTGTAACTTCTAAATTTAAAATTGAATACTCTTCGGTTAACTGTCAAATCCACATATTATGCAATTATCTTCAATACAGGGCGACTCAGACCTCTACCAATGAACTTCTAGGGGATGATATATTACCTATTTTTAATATTCAACGTTTATTCGAGGATTTTGTTGCGTATAAATGCGTATCTACTTAAAATATGCTTCAACTTTTTAAATATTTGAAAAATAGAGTAAAGCGAAATACATACACTGAATAATTATACTTTCTGTAAATTTAATATTAAATCGGGGATTTTATTTTAAGTGGGCACCTACTTCAATTACACAATGCTCGAATTCCAGGGCCAAGTGGCCTAGAATTTGTAAATTTCTAGAAATATCCTCGCTTCAGAATTAATTAATGAAAATTATGCGTTTTATGCATAGAAATAGGACCCTATTCCTAAAGTAAGTGGCAAAACGGCAAAAATCTCTACTTTTAGGTCTGGCGCAGACCTAATATTGATCAGCCGAGAAGACACTGTGATGTAATACTATGTGCTATGCACTCAGTCTCACAACAGGGTTGTCCGTGCTATTGCTTGCACGGGGCTGCCGCGTTGTGCGCCGTTAGCAAGCTTAAATTTTGGTCACTGAAAATGTTCTGCAAATCTCTATTATGCGCTATTTTGGTTCTTTACATTGATACCCACTGCTCAGTGCTCCCCGAACGCGTCTTAAATAGTACCAAATATATAACATACACAGGGTGAGATATACCAGCAAACTTTCATAGGATGATTAGGGTAGTTTTCTGAGTATTTTGATATCGATATAGGTACCGATGGTTCCTCGCGGAGTTATTCCACTTTGTTATTCTGTAATTGCACAATTCTACCCAAAAAGAAATTGCAATAACTCGGTAACGACAGAGACCATACGTTTTGATATCAAATTAATAAGAGTACATCCCCAATCCAGCCCAATCCACTCTGAAAGTTAACGGCTCGAGTTTTGGTTCCAAGAAAAATTGTCTATCGCAATCCTATACAACAAGAAAGTCCAATAACTTCGTAACGAATCATCGGAGACCATAAGTTCCTGATATCAAAATACAAAAACATCCCTGATAGTTTGTTGGTAGAGTTCTGACTTATCCTGTATAAAATAACAATGTTGAAGCATTGTTTAAAGTTAAGCTACGTGCATCAATAAGGCTACAAGAAGTTAAACATTTTCAAATAGAGTACACCGAAAATGACAACATATTCCCGTTTTAATAAGTTCGGGGTTAAATCGTATATTTTGTTATAAACGGTATTGATTGTATGAAATTGAGATATATAATATGCAATATTTACGTTTAGGCACTAATGGGTTTCCAAATTGATGGCAAACTACAAATGCCCCATCCTGAATTCGACAATGAACGAGTACGATACGACCATCGATTCGCACCCTTCCAAAATCTGCTGGCCCCGCCACCTGTGCACTACCCAGAGTTTCTCGACCTAACCGCAGCCGCGCGGTTTAACCAGCATCAACAGCCAGTCGACAGTCTCGCCATGTATTCCACCGGCTACAAGCACTTCTACCAGGCGCGCCAACTATTAGAAAGTATGCAGCCAGTCGATGCCGAGATTAAGGAACTAATTCGAATCTCTAAAATCAATTTCGTGGTGTTGAAACTTTTGGGAGGTGGTCACAAAAAAGAATCAACGACTCCTCCCGAATTTGATTTTACGACCAATCGACATTTTCCTATAATTAAACTACTATGAGTGACACAAAGTTAGGTTATGGTAGTTCTGCCAATGCCAAGGCGATTATTTTCGACGTGGCAGTGGGAGTTGTGGTTTAAGTACAGTGGAACTTTTTTCTCGTGTCAAGGGAAAATGTTTCTCCGTGTCTTTATCATATTTATCACGCTTATCTCGCTTGTTTGTGAGTTTTTCTCTTTCTACAACGCGTGGAAGACTAGGTGGCAATCTGGGCAGACATTTGAATATACCAACTTCGAGAATATTTACTGGTATATCAAGATGTTCGTCGGATATTCTATTTTCTCGTTGTTTTCTGGCTGCTTCAATTGTCCTATTGGCTGTTAATAGATGTGGAGCCATTAACCGAATCATATTCTATGATATTAATTTAAATATTTAGATTAATATTATAAATATAATGATTATATAGTTATACTTCGGTCCATTGCGGGACGCCCTGTGGAGTGAATAATAGCTGCCAGTTCGGAATTCCTATATGAGCTAATGCCATACGAAAATATGTCGTGAAGTCATTGGCTAAAAAGTAGAATTCATTGGGTCCGGTTGTCAGCCAGATTGTTGGTGAAAAGCGAGAATTGAGGTAAACCAAGACAACCTAGAAATAAATACAACAAATTGTTGAATATATAATCTCTAATAGAATGATTAATTTGGATTTTAATATCAGAAACTACTTGTAAAAAAAGGGAATTGTGTGTATGTATAGGCAACTTATTATACTCTAACCTTATAATTCTTTTCCAATCCCACTAGTTCAAAGACTTTACTGGATGCTCCCAACCTTAACTCAAAGCGTTGAACATTTGTTATCACTCCAGGATCGTGTTTCGCTTCATATCCAACCAGTTGAATTAAATTTTCCAGTTCATTCACTTTAATACATCCGGTGACTTCTTTTGTTGAATCTGCAAGCAACATTATATGCAAATGCAACGTAATACAAGAATCAATAACAAGAAGCTCACTGCCAAATTGGTATTTCCAAGTAAACAGAAATCCATTACACGAGTTGTAAAAGTTACGCAAATCTTCTGGTAATAAGATGCTTTGCTTTTGTTCCCAAATGCAAATTTCCGAATGAGCGACAGGCAGCTTACGCGTTAAATGACGCATTGTAATACCATATTTCTTGAATTTATCTGTAAATATTAGTCCCAAGTTTAAATGTTACTTAAATTAATGAACCTGTGGTATTCACCTAATTGCTTCGGCATGCCACTTAATAAATTTATAAAGAAGGACTGTTCCGACACTTTATCTACAATACAATCCATTTTAGTCATGTAAATGCGATCGGACTACCTATTCACTACCTATATACCTTCTATGAGACACCGTTGTATGATCTATAATTTTTGTTTATCATAGCAACGCAATTCAACTGTTTGGAAATGTACTTTTGCATTTGATCTGCTTTTCCTACAGAACTGATTTGCACATGTGAAAGTTATATTTAAATACTATAATTTAATTATAACAAATATCTTGTACGCAATCGTTCATTAGAAATATTGTTTTGTTTAGTTTTTGATAAACTTTTAATAATTAACGTACAAATTTTAAAAATCGAACATGGATTCAAGGTATTGAGTAAATCCCAGGTTGTCAAATATCACACGCCATCTTGAAACGTCACATAATACCCGAAGATAGCGCGTGTCTACAGTTGAATAAGGATGGTTGTATAGAAATGAACGCACCTGTAACAAACAACCTCAAACAACTTAAGCATTTGTGATGACATAAGATACAGTGTGCCTTCCGCGTAAAAAAGTAGGTCATCATGCTGTTTTTTCATTTTTCGTAACCTGAGAAACAGTCCCTGGACGGATCTTTATTCTAGGATGCATTCCTGCTGCGCCATATATATATACATATATACATACTTCCATGCTTCAGACATTCACGAATTGAAACGAATTGAATATATATATATATTTATATATATATATATATATATATATATATATATATATATATATATATATATATAGTGAAGACTGTAATTCACTAATAAGATAATTCATGACCACCTTTACTAATTATTATAAATGAATTTTCTGTAAGTTAACGCCAAAATTTGAATATTTACGTTCATTCTTTGATACAAGCCATGCGCCATTTATGATTTGTTTAGAACATTTACATTAATTTACGTATTTTTTTGGAGAGAATTCAATTCAATTCACTACCTATTAAGAAGTATTTACTACAAATAAGTGTTCTTAAAGTATTAAATTCTCTGTGCGGTTTAACGAGCTGTTTTAATCTGTTTAAGATTCAGATATCAGGCATTATGATATCTTAATCAATTTTATGAATTCATTTTCTTCAAATTACTTACATATTCAAACCACTTTAAATCACAAATTATTTTAAGTTTTATTAGATGTTTTAAGTTATTTTTAAATAACAGTAAAAAACATTTGAAATCACACGCACACTTTTATAAATTAGAGCGCCATCTAGAGTATAACAATCAGCTGTGTCTGTTTCATCTTACTTGATTTACCGAGTATAAGATCATCCCACGATTCCAATAATTCCATTTAGTTACTTCAAATACAAAATTATTAAGAATGAGCCTCATTCGATCCTTCGGCAAGAAGCATGTTGAGATTTTATCTCAATTGTAAGTATATATAATCAAAATATATAGGTGAGAATTTGTTAAATGCGTACAAATGTTATATAATCAAATCTCTTCTTCAGTATCGGTTCTGCTGTGTGCTATGGAGCTGCTTCAGGAGCCCTAGTCATCTACATGACTGACTGGAAAACAGTTCTACAGTACCTTCCTTATTGGAATGGCAAATATCCCAAAGAAGTAGCAGAATAGATTATTAAACTCAACAGTAGATTAAAACACAACTATGTAA
Source organism: Tetradonia laticeps (assembly GCA_025400035.1). NCBI lineage: Eukaryota > Metazoa > Arthropoda > Insecta > Coleoptera > Staphylinidae > Tetradonia > Tetradonia laticeps. Next base: position 11,785 of record JAODVP010089526.1, read on the forward strand.
TACAAATATATTAACTAAGTCAAATACATAGGCTCTAGCAAAGTATTGAAATTTATTATATTATGAAGTAAAGATTGCTACTTCATATTTGCTAATTTTGTCTCTCTATTTCTTTCTTTTTCAATAATAATATTGGCAAATGCTTCATTTCTTTCCATCCTCCGTAGTTTCATCCAAGGGCTTACTACTCCTCTGAATATTATTATAGTTCCTGCCAGACCCGCCAGTCCAACTGCTCCAAGGACTAAAGGATTTCCTCTCTTGGCAGCTGCCCACGACATTTTTAATTACCTAAACAGGAAATTGGATAAATAATAAATTAAAACACACTTTGTAGGTTAAATGAATTTCATTCTGAGTAAGTCTTACTTGATGCTCCTGAAGTACTCGAAAATTCTGGATTTTGTATATTTTTAGTCTCTGTTGCTGTATACTGTATTAGGAGAGGCTTCCAGACGTAGAAACCTCCGAGAACGCCTAAAGCGGTAGCTAATCCAAGCTGAGCACCTGTTATACCTCTCGGCCGGCGTATGGGCATATTAAATCTTAAGCAATTAATCGGACTGCTGCACAGACTCTTTAGGTTTGGGCTTAAGCCAAGGTTTTGCAACGTAGACACTGAAGTGCAATATTAGTGCAGTGCCTGCTAGTAATTTAAAAATGTTACTTTTTTTGGCACCTCGTGAGAGCATCGCAAGAAGGGAGTAATGTCAGGTTAGAAATGGTTATAGTAATTCAATTTTATCGTAGTACCCATAATTAATAACATATCATGAGAAGCAGACTGAAGTAATTCAATTCAATTGAATTTATCTACATTTGATATTTGTTCAAAAGTAGTCCACAAACACTCAAGTCATCCTTCAAGTTTCAAGGTCAAATGTCAAAGTTAGTTTATAATATTGCCATTGTTGGCGCTAAAATAAATTTTTCCATGAACAGGATGTTTAAATTAGCAATATTATATTATAATTTGTTTTTATTTATCAGTCAATGATTGATAATTGGAATTGCACACATTCTAATGTTAATTTATAATACATTGTATACTTATTTGCACAATTAATGTTAGGCAACCCAATACACACCTTTAAAATGTTTCAATTCGTGAATGTCTGAAGCATGGAAGTATTAGATATGGAAGAGGAATGCGATCACAGAAAGGGTTGCCAAGATAGGTGAGACGCGAGATGTGTGGCGATCCCCACTGGCACAGTGCGCAT
>JAODVP010089537.1:0-13004 GCA_025400035.1 Tetradonia laticeps
CTGATTCTTAACAATGTTTGGACATTTTGAGAGATTTTTAGATGTTTTTGGACAAATTTCGCGATTTTTAGATATTTTTTGACATTTTTACATATTTTTTAGACAGTTTTATACAATTTTAGACATATTTGGACATTTTTATAAAGTCTTAAGCATTTTTAGATATATTTATGAATTTTTAAAGAATTTTTGGAATTCTAAGATTCGAACGTACAATGCTAAACCCGAGTTAGTTCTCAATAAATTTTAAAGTAGCGGCACGCAGTGTAACTAGAACAATTTTCTATAGTTTTATACAACTTAAATTTTAGCTTCAAAATCCTTTTTCACACAGAAGTACATAGAGGACTTTCAATAAGTTAATATTTACAGTTAATATGAACGATTTACTCTATATTTTCCGACGACACAGTAAAAATTTCGTTTCAAATGTTCACCAAATCTACAAAAATGAATATTTTCAAAAATCGCTACGTACTTCCCTAGGTAATCCAACATAGATTATGAAATTATTTTCGATATTCGTTTCGTTTTGGGTGAATCAAGTATCCTCTGCTTTTCTTACACTCGGTTTTTTAGAATTGCCCTCATGTAATCCAAGAAAATAACGAATTTACGTCAAAAGGAAGTTTCTACGCCCCACCTTGTACGCTAAACAAAGAAACAATTAGTTCTTACCGTTTGCATTCCTCTTTTAACAACATTTCGGCCTTCAAATTTTCCTGATTGACCAGTTCCATATGTTTTACATGTTCATCCACATTTAACTGCAACATTTAATATATAATATTTGAGATTTCCATCTAAATGTTGATAATTTCGTAGTTTACGTCTATAACCAGAAGTTGAGAAATTTACTCACACATAGGGTTGCCAGTTTTATTTTCTGAAATTACATGGTAGCTTATCTTAAAATATATGGGGTACCATAATCAAAAAATAATACAATGGCATAAAAATGTATTCTTTGAAGTAAAGAGCACAAACAAAGACTTGAAGATCCATATGATGTAAGTAAAGATAATAATTATTTAATAATTTGTGTTTGTGACAAATTCTAGTTTAAGTGCTTTTTTCGATAGTTTTTAATGTTTTTAGACAATTTTGGACATTTTTAGAGAATTAAGAGATTTTTTGACATTTACGGTCATTTTTAGCTCTTTTTAGGAATTTTTAAACAACTTTAGGCATTTTATGACATATTTAGAAGTTTTTAAGCATTTTGAAGAAATTTTTTGATAGTTTATAGACTATTACGGACATTCCGAGATATTTATAGATATTTATAGGAATTATTAGACAGTTTTATATATTTTGGGACAGTTTTAGCAATTTTTATATATTTTCAGATATTTTTGGATAATTTTATCGATTTTTAGACAATTTTAGGTTAGGTTAGGTTAGGTTCGATATTTTTTGATATTCTTAGGCATTTTTATACATCTTGATACAATTTTATGCATATTTGGACAGTTTAAGAAATTATTAGGCATTTAAGACATTTTTAAGAAATTTTAAACATTCTGAGATGTTTGTAGACATGTTTAGGAATTTCTAGATATTTATGGTCAATGTTAGACATTTTTGACAGCTTTAAGCATTTTATGACATTTTTAGAAGTTTGTAAATATTTTAAGACATTTTTTAAGAGTTTATAGACAATTATGGACATTCTTAGATATTTTTAGGAATCATTAGACGTTTTTAGATGTTTTTGGACAATTTTAGTGATTTTTAGATATTTTTGGTCATTTTTTGACATTTCTAGATATTTTTTAGACATGTTTAGATGTTTTTAATACAATTTTGACCATAATTGGACATTTTTGGAAATTGTTAAATAATTTCAGCTATTTTTAGATATATTTAGGCATTTCTAGACATTTTTGGACACTTTTAGAAATATTTTTACCGGTTTTTAGATATTTTTCATACTTTTAGATACAGTTTTAGAAAGTTTTACGCATTTAAGACATTTTTATGAAATTTTACACATTCTGAGGTGTTTTTAGACATGTTTAGGAATTTCTAAAAATTTCTGCTCAAATCTAGACATTTTTAGACAACTTTAGGCATTTTATGACATTTTTAGAAGTTTGTAAATATTTTAAGACATTTGTTAAGAGTTCATAGATAATTATGGACATTCTTAGGTATTTTTAGATATTTTTAGGAATTACCAGACATTTTTAGATAGTTTTGGACAATTTTGCCGATTTTTGGCATTTTTAGATACTTTTTTATACAATTTTAGGGATTTTTATAAATTCTAAGGCATTTTTAGATATTTTGTATGAATTCTTAAAACATTTAAGACGTTCTAAAGTATTTTTAGGTGTATTTAGGAATTTGCAGACATTTTTGGAAACTTTTGGAAAAATTTTAGTCGATTTTAGACATTTTTTGACTGTTTTGACAATTTTTAGACTTTTTGGAGGTTTCTAGACATTTGTAGACATTTTGGAAATTTTAGGTGATTTAAAAGCTGTGGAAATTGCTGCTGTGAAGAATTTATCTAGTTCTAATAAAACAATTCAAATTACACAGAAAAGGTCGGAGTGACAAAGATTCGAATCAGAATCAAATTCACAAATTAGTAATTGAAAAAAACTTAAGCGAACTCATCCTAAATATAGAAACCTGGCAACCCTATTCACACCACACACATCAAGAATCGAAAACACTTTTTCGATATGTGCATCTTATAGATGCAGAGCCTTGCATATTTGGTTGCAAACTTACCTTACACCTCTCGATTAACTTCTTGTGTGCAGTACGTTGATCCTCGACAAGTTTGGTATGTACAGATTGAATCTCCATCATTTGCTTATTGAAATTATCCCGCATCATCTTCATTTCCAACCTGTGCGCTTCCTTAGTCTGCTGCGCAGTTTGCAAATGCATAGCACGCTCCCGTTCCAAGTGTTCCTGCTGCAGCGCAGTCTCCTGCGCAATCTGCAACTCATGCGCCACATTCTGTTCATCCCGCAATTTACGATAAGACAAACTTTGCGACTTAAGATGAGCTTGATGCTGCTCACGCTGCTCTTCCAGCTGCTTCTCCAATAACGTAATCTGCTTAGCCATATCCTGCTTCGTGCGCGACAACAAATCCATTTCCTTCTGGTAGCCAATACACTCTTCCCTCGCGACCTTGAGTTGACTTTGTCTTATATTAAACTCCTCCATGCACTTGGCCTGCTCACTTTCACAGAGCTGATATTGTTTGCGAACCTCCTGAACTTCCTTCGCATGAGCTGCCTTCTGCTCCTCGATTTGTCGTTGGGTTTTCTCACGCTCTTCTTCAATTCGTTTCTTGTAATGCGTCGCCTGCTGGTCGAACTTCTGCTTGGCATCAGCTCGCAAATCGTTTAATTTCTTATGCTGTGTGGTTTTCAGCCCTTCAATCTGTTCCTGGTGCTCGACTTTAATAGTTTGCAACTTGGTTTCTAGTGATTTTATGAGTTCGGCGTCCTTCTTACATTTGGTTTGCAGATTTTCCAAGCTTTCCTCATGCACAGCGTTCAACGCCTCAATTTCTTTCTCGTGAGCTGCGATTTTCTCGTTCATGGTTGCGTCATGTTTAGACAATAGCGTCTTGTACCACTTCTGCAAGCTGCTGATTTTCTCCGAGAAGTCCGAATATTTCAACTGAAGATTCTTCGTTAAATGTTCCTCACAATCCAGAAGTGATTGCTCGTATTTTGCTTTCAGAATGTCCAATTCATTCTTGTGCGCTTCTGCCTGTGACAGAGTAAATTAGTGAATTATATTTTTGATTAATTGGTTATGTTGTACAATTTGTTTTTGGAACACCTCTCGTTCTTCCTGCATATTTTGGACGGTTTTTTGCAGTTCGACATTTCGCAGCATTGCACTTGCGAGTTGCTTTTGAAGTTGAACTACTTTCTTGTTTAACTCCTAAACACATCGTATTTTTATTAAGTTATTTGATAAAGCGACGTAATTTAATAGCCCGGGCAAAATAGATTTTACCTTGCAAAGAAATTCGGTTATATAGTGTTATTCAAGGTCAGAGTGTGGGAAATTTTAAGGGTTTCGCGATTATAGGCGTAAATATAGACGCAATTATTGGATTGTTGAAGGGTAAATCTAATTAGAATGTAGACTCACGCCGGCATTTTGATATTTTGCGGCGTATTGTGATTTGTAATTGCTATAACTTTTGACTCTCATAATTTACGACTTTCCTGTATCATTTTATGACATTGTTTAATGGTTTTTAAACATTTTGAGACATTATTTAAGAGTTTATAGACAATTATGGACATTCTTACATACTTTTAGGAATAAGTAGACATTTTTTAGATATTTTTGGACATTTTTAGGAATTTTTAGGCATTTTCAGGCATTTTTAGAGACTTTTAGGTATTTTTAGACATTTTTATGTAACTTTACACATATTTGGACACATTTCGAAATTCTTAGGCATTTTAAAGTATTTTTATGAAATTTCAAACAATGTCAGACATTCTGAGATTTTTTTAGGCACATTTAGGAATTTCAAAACATTTATGGTCTGTTCTTTTAGATATTTTTAGGAATTTTTAGACTTTTTTAGACAGGTTTATGCATTTTATGACATTTTTAGAAGTTTATAAGCATTTAAGACATTTTTTTAAAGAGTTCATAGACAATTATGGATATTCTTAGATATTTTTAGATATTTTTAGATATTTTTAGATATTTTTAGATATTTTTAAACGTTTATAGATATTTTTGGACAATTTTAGCGATTTTTAGATATATTTAGGCATTCTTAGATACTTTTGGGCAATTTTAACGATTCTTAACCATTTTTGGACATTTTTTATCAATTTTAGTGATTTTGAGACATTTTTAGATATTTTTGGATATATTTATCGATTTTTTGACGGGTTTAGTCATTTTTAGATATTTTTGGATAATTCTAGCAATCTCTAAACATTTTTGGATATTTTAAGACATTTTTATACAATTTTAGGCATATTTCTGGACAATTTTAGAGAATTTTAGACATTTTTAGATATTTTGGGTAATATTTTAGCGACTTTTAGACATATTTGGATATTGCAGGGATTTATAGACATTTTTATATATTTTAAGACATTTTTATACAACTTTAGACTTAGTTGGACATTCTTAGAAATACTTAGATATTTTAAAACATTGTTATTAAATTTTAAACAATTTCAGATATTCTAAAATGTATTCAGATATTCCTAAATTCTACACATTTATCGGCAATATTTTTAGACATTTTTAGACAACTTAAGGCATTTTATGACATTTTTAGAAGTTTTTAAGCATTTAAAATGTTTTCATAGAGTTTATAGATAATTATGAACATTCTTAGATATTTTTAGATAATTTTAAGAATTACGAGACATTTATAGATATTTTTCAACAATTTTAACGATTTTTAGACATTTTTATATATTTTAAGACCTTTTTTTATGCAACTTTAGGCATATTTGGTGATTTTTAGAAATCCTTAGGCATATTAAAACATTTTTATGAACTTTTAAACAATTTCAGATATTCTGAGATGTTTTTAAACATATTTAAATAGGAATTTATTGTCATGGCGGTCATTTTTTTAGACAGTTCTCTCAGAATTCTTAGACATTTTGGACAATTTTTTAACATTCTTATGCATTTTTAGATATTTTTGGAGAGTTTTAGCGGTTTTTAGGAATTTTTTGATATTTTTAGGCGTTTTTGGACATTTTTAATATATTTTAAGACATTTTTAGAAATTCTTAGGCAGAGATTTGTAATTGCTATAACTTTTGACCGTGCGAGCTTTAAGCCATAGTTCTCGTCTAAATCTATCTATTGCCTTTAAAATATTCGTTTAAAATGGTGACAGTATCTATTGAAATGTATTAAAATGAAAATAATTAACATACATTTTATTATAACTCTAGATTTACCCAAGACGAAACGAATTTGGGAAGTAATTATGCACATAATCTGCATTAGATTATCATTATGACGCAATTTTTAACATGTATCGCTGCAAATTGCAACCATAACCGAATTTATGCAAGGTACCATAATTTTGGCTATTTTGACTGGGCAATATCACGAGCAACATAAATCTCTGAGATTATGTACCTGATTAGCTTCGACATGATTGTAAGTTTTCTTAATGATCTTCATCATCTCACTATTTTCAAACTTTAAACGATTGATGACCTTTGCTTGTTTTCCCGACTTCTCGTCCTTGCGCCGCGTGGTCCCCTCGGAAATATCCAGCCAGTCATCTTCCACAACGTTATTCTCGGATGTTGTATCGTGATGGAATCGAACATCGCCTTCGCCTTGAAGTGAGGCCGGTTCGCACTCATGGAAAATATCCGGAGTCGTACGATGCGGTTCACTACTCTCCGGGTTTTCTTCTGGAAGGGAAGCAAGGACACCTACAGGTGGTGGACTTGTAAATGGAAAGAGCAAGACGCCATCTTGGATTTGCTTGCACAGTCGTTGTAAGTAAATGTTTCGGACTGATTTGTCTACAAAGGTTTCATCGTTAAGTCGTTCCAACCACTGCTTAATTAGACCTATATAATGGGTGTTTATAATGCAGGTTATATAAGGCTTCATTTTTTGTAGAATATGTAAATATTGCACGTCTAATTTGGCCGGAATGAAGGGTTTAGGATTGGCCATCTTGTAATAATTCACCAAATATAGTTTTCAAGATAATAGGTATATGTTACACTAATTATGATTATAAATTATTTGACATTGTAATTATTATATTTGTAAGTCATCTGCTGTCAACTATATTTATTATTAGGATCGGTTAGGTTAGGTTATCGCTTCATGTGGTAGAAAATAATTTTATAATCATTTTAATTCATTAAAGACAATTAGTTAATTTTAATGCCAAAATTAATTGAGTTGAATCTTTGATATGTTAAATTATATATCACGCCCTAGCAATTGACACATTTTCCATAATTTTCGCAAAATTTGCTTCACCCTGCATATAATATAATATGCTCAATATTAGAGACATTTCGAATATAAATAATATTGTTTATTAGGTCGTGACGACGATTAATCAAGATAAGTTATAATTAGATTAGATATAACTTATTTTCATATTTTCAAATTATAGGTGATACTGACAATGATTTTTTTAGTTTATTTTGTCGCTCGCTGTTGGTAACACTGGTTTCGCCTTCTTTTGACATCCTCTTTGTGTTACCGTGTTTAGATGGTTTAGCTGGTTTAGATTCTGTAAAGATGGTGTAAATGGTGTAAAACATGCAATTATTCATTGAATTGGGTATATTCTAACGGTAATATCATTACTATGGTGAAGAAAATTTGAAGAACACAGGAAATTTCAACGATAACTGAATGAAGTAACTCGGTATTATCAGGTATTAGAATATATTTACTTCGTATTCAACGACTGTGTTTGTAGGTTAAGTTTAATAAATGAGAATAAAACCTATTTCATCGAGTCTTAACTCACTCTGATAGTACCTATAATTGTTACTTTTACTTGCAAATGCTGCCCAATCATATTTTTACTGTATAAAAACTATATTGGTTTTATAATAAGCATAATCTGGAAAGTTCATTCACATCATGCATGTTCAATCATATATGCCTGCGTTAATGCATTTAAGGTAATTCATGCTTCTTGGATTATTATTAAAGTTCTAAATTCATGTTTTGTTTGTGAATTACTATACGCAATTCATCTGTAACAAATAATAATAAATAACGTCTGTAACATTATTCAATAGTGAAATATCAACGCCATCTTAACACGTCATAGTGTATACCTGAAGTTGAGTTGGAAATACAGCCATAGCAATTATGACGTCATAAGATGTTTTTACCTTTCCCATTTATTGATATGCATTATGTGAGATGATTCTTTATAAATTAGATCAGGGAGAACCCATAAGTAGTTCAATCAAGGCATTGATTGTAATTAATTTTTATCAATAAAAATACTATGTAGTTTCTGACATTTACGTATTGTGTATTTGACCTATTTGACATCACATAGAGAATTTATCGTTGTGCAATTGGTAGCACTGGAGTGACACCTGCGAACGGTTTCCGTATCGATGTGAGTCGACTTAACCCGAGAGTATCCGACGAAATAATTGGCCCATCTCATGGATCTCGACTTCGCGTCGGTCAAAAATGGCGTCGGCGTCAGGATGTGATACATGAGCCGCGTCGATTACCCAACATCGCCCGACATCTGCACCACTGTTCTACTATGTCTGGCGCGCTGGCATCGAGACATCGGTCCCCGTAACACGCAGCGCGGTTCAGTGTCTGAGCTCCGTCATCTCCCGTCGCTCTCCAGACGGCGGAGCCTGACCACGTCCCGCATCGTTGCAGCACGTTAACGACCGCGAGCATCCTCCCGGCTGCAAAGGTAAGTCTCATCCCCAATCATACATGACTCCACCCGGTTGTGATATTCACGCATGTTGTGCTTATCGATGGCGTCGCAGCGATGACCGAGCAAGGAGACGCCGCGACGGAGGTGCCCACGCACGTGCAGAACGGCGTCGAGCAGAGCGGAGATCTCCAAGCAGTGAGCCGAGTCACACTCAGCGACAGTGAGCTGCACGCCCTCACCGCCAGCGAGTGGTCTCACAAGTGGCAGCAACAGGATGTCTACGTCTCCGTGATTGAGAAGCGGCTCTCCTGCCAAGAAGGTAATGATTATAAGTTCTTCATGAAATACAGTGTCAGGATAAATCAGTGTGCGGAGTGTACAGTGTGGTGCTTTGCAGGGGAATTGAACGAAGTGCGGCAGAATCTCGAACGGACGAAAAGCCAACTCGGCGAATCCCAGCAGCGGGAGAAGTTACTGGTGCGCCGGCTCGCAGCCAAGGAGCAGGAGATGCAGGATTATGTGGTTAGTACCACGAGTAACTACAAACACTCACAGCAATGACAATTTCTATTCAAATGTTCAATGTGCATCATTTGCTTGATTTTTGCGCGGCGAGTGTCGGCGATGATAAATTCTTTCTGAACAAAACGGCGTAGTACGCGTTGCGGTTTGGTGATGTATCGCCTTTGTGCTACGTGAGGTGCGTGAGGAAGAACTGTGATAAAAGGTGTTGCTAGTCAGTCAAGTTGTTAGATTAAGTAAACATCTGTGATACTGTGCGGTTGCGCGACCGCAGGCGAACGAACGAATGGGCGCTTGAGCATTTGACTCCTGATTGTCATTGTGATTGCGATTAGAATGTATCCCCCCTCATACAAGCTGTTTCTGTTTGTTCTTAAGTGCCAAGTGACTGAACTAAAAACGTCGCAAGCGCCGACGACGGCGTCGTTGCGCTCCACGCTGCTGGATCCCGCCGTGAACGGCTTGCTGCAGCTCCTGCGGACTGAGCTGCAGAAGACGAAGGCCAAGCTGGAGGAGACGCAAAACGATCTCTCGGCCTGGAAGTTCACGCCCGACTCGAACACCGGCAAGCGGCTGATGGCCAAGTGCCGATTGCTCTACCAAGAGAACGAGGAGCTGGGCAAGATCACCAGTAGCGGGCGCATCGCGATCCTGGAAGGCGACCTCGCGTTGCAGAAGAAGTTCACGGAGGAAGTGCGGCAGTCGCAGCTGGAGCTCGACTCGTTTCTCGCCGACTTCGACGAGGACGTCGAGGGCATGCAGAGCACCATCATGTTCCTGCAGCAGGAGCTGCGGCGCGCCAAGGATGCCGCCTGCGCGCTGCAGAAGGAGAACGCGGCGCTGCGCGCGCACACAGACGCACCGGCCAACGGCGACGGCCTGCGCGCCAACGGTGACTCGAGTGATGTGCGCGGACATGACATACACGCCGACGACGACGAACGGACTACAAGGGTTAAACGCGTTCGCCGCTCTTCCGTTCTCAGTATTGACTATAACGATGAGGACATGTGTAATACCAACGGTGACAACGCCATCTCGGACGCTGAGTTGACCCAGTAGGACACGTCGCGGTGTATACAGGGTGATTGATAGTTCAATGCGAAGCTTTAACGGGAAGAAAGTAGACCAACCTTTTGAACCACAATTATATTTTTACCGGTGAAAGTCCCGAAATAATTCGTTCTTAATTTTATTCTAGTAGTCTAATGTGTAAGTATCATAAAACATTTGTTTCATCAGCTTATTTTTGACTAATATTTGAAGCTAATGTTAATTTTAGGTATATTTTCGTTTTTAGTATCATTTCTGCGTCATACTCACAAATAAATTAAACTAGGACCAAACTAAAATCGAAAACTTTACTTTTTAGGCACACCAAGCAAATTTTTTTGTTTGAAAACAAAGTTTTAGCGTTAGAAATGATAATATAGGTCAATTTTAAGGTAAATTTCTCTTCCAATTCCTGGGAAAAATTAATTTGTTTGGGTAACAAAAATAAATTTGCATGGAATTGAACTTTTTATCAATTCTAACCTTAAATTTTCATACAAAACATGATAAAAATATCGTAAATACATCGTCAAAAACTTTTTATATTTAATATTTATAGTTAACATTAGCTTTAAATATGATTTAAAAAATAATCTGATGATGCAGGTGTTTTAAACGTGTTTTTTGTGGTATTTACACATTATACTAGCAGAATATAATTAAAAACACATGATTCATCATCCCAAATAGCCATTATCTACACTCAATCAAATTATTTCCGGTTTTTACCAAAAAAGTTCGATAAAAAGAAAATCTGTAACTAGAACTAAAATAATTGTGGTTGTATATGGTCTACTCTTCTTCCCTCGAAAGTTTTGCAATGACTTTCAATTATATATTGTGTGGCAGACGCGAGTAGCGTAGTTGTCGATTCCTGTCACTCTTTGATAGCACGGGCTTGGTATACGCCGGAATTTTTTTCACTTATAGCGATTATTTACCGATTTTTTCCCATGACGGTATGCCGAGCACAAATTTACAGTTTATTTATATTTGGCTTAGTAGATTAGAAACCAAATATAAACAAGAAAGTGTCAGTGTTGCCACGTTTCTCAAAATCGGCGATTTTTCACAACATTTCAGGAACAAAACGGATAAAAACGATTTTTTTAAAAACTAATTATATGTATAAAAATCTGGATTTTACCAACGGAAAACATGGCAATCCTGACATGTTAAAACAACACAATCGTGTTTTTGAAATAGACTGTGCGATAAACCGTGCGGAAAATTTAACGTACTATAGTTTACAGCAGAACAACAATGTTCTCTATCGTTTGATTGAATTATTTGCTTGTTTACTTTACATTCTTTTCAGTGTACAGTTTTTATTAAACTCTTTATGATCCATGTTCTTCAATTAGAGTGCTCGTACATTGAGTGACATCCAATCGTCAACTACATTCCATTATTTTTTTTATACAGGATGTTAGGACCGATTGCGAACACACAAGCCAATGAAGGGGAGATGAAAAGCACTGTAATAGTCGGGATTGCTTATAGCGAGCGTGACGAACACAAATAACGTCGAAATGTTGGAAAATAGACACATAATACAATTATTTATGTGTGAGCATAAATACGAGTACATTAGACTTGTAAGTGACAAAAACTTGTGTGTTTTATAAAAATGTGTACGTTGTAAGCAAGTTCGACTAAAATTTCATCGGCGTATTGCTAAGAACGACCACCTCTCAAGTGTCTACACCTTTGATGGTTGCTCAGGAGAGCAAAGACGATGTGCGAGCCACAAACTCCGAGGTTGGAGGATATTCTGTATAACTTATTAATATACATAAAAACATTTAAGATAATATTGATAATAATTATGTAAAGTTGTATTTAACAATTGTTGATGATTGTACAAAATGTGCCGCGGAGTTAACGCGATGAAGAAAATCGAAAATCTTTCAGTTTTCTGTTTGGTATAAGAAACGTGGTAAGGAAAATGAGAAGAGTGAAAATCATAAATCACATACGATTTTTCTAAACATCATGATGTGTTCTGTTTTATGAGTGTTTATTTTTAAGTTTATATTAACAGCAAGCAGGAGTATAGCAGATTGCCATCCAATTTTGTAAACGACTTAATTATCTTATTTCTTAAGATCTACTGGAAATAAATTTGTTTTTACAATTATTCATGTTGGTAAATAGCGTTTTACAACATTAATCCACGTTTTTAAACCGGTGATATATCAACAATTATATTTAGGAAAGGCACACTTGCCCAGTTTCTATAAACATTTTGAGCTATTGGTGAATTTATTATTTTTAATGAATTTTAAAGTTTTTAGCTCTTTTAATGCGTACAGTGACCTCTAGCGGCGATGCTGAGCAACAATAAATTTTGCTCTTCAGTGCTTCGAGTGTTCGCCTACGTGGCAAACGTCTCCGACGAGAAGGAGCATCGCCTTGCCTCATGAGGACCCCGTTTGCATTGGTAGTATTCTTCTACGTGTTTCTGGTAATGGATAGAGTGTGCTGGTGGTCGCCAAGTGCATCAGGTTGGTCAGAAACACAGAGTAAGCAAATATTTAATTACATATGTGATAATACACTTCAAATTGCGACAACAATAAATTTTGCTCTTCAGTGCTTCGAGTGTTCGCCTACGTTGCGAACGTCTCCGAGGAGAAGGAGCAGAAGGAACATCGCCTTGCCTCATGAGGACCCCGTTTGCATTGGTAGTATTCTTCTACGTGTTGCTGGTAATGGATGGAGTGTGCTGGTGGTCGCCAAGTGCATCAGGTTGGTCAGAAACACAAAGTAAGCAAATATCTAATTACATATGTGATAATACACTTGAAATTGCGACTTTTTTGTGTACTGTAAGTACCAATTTATTTTCGTTATTTCATTTTATGAACCCAGAGACGATAACGTTATCAACTAGTGTTCAGATGATAGAGGGAGGGTTGTTCTTTCTCCCTAGGTGCAGTTTTAGTTACTCAGCTCACTGGAAATGCCTCAAATTCGCGTTCAAAGTTCGCGAATTTTTCAAATTTTTCCAAACACGCGTCGGGAAATCTTGAATATCTCG
>JAODVP010089548.1:0-26835 GCA_025400035.1 Tetradonia laticeps
TTGCACAACGCACATCTCATATATACCTCACCCATCCATTCCTTTCTTCCCCTTTTACTTGATCCGCACCTTCCCCTCGCCACACACACTCCTTCTTTCCTCCCCCATTCTTTCCGAAGGTACCCGGGGAGCCCATTTATCACTTGCACACACTTGAACCCGGGACAGTACGAGCTCCCTTCAATTCTACCCAGCCTTTCTAGACCTTCCACTTCCCTGCATTTCCTCCACACCATCTCACTCACCCTCTCATCCTGCCCCATCATCCGCACCGCTTCGTCTACCCCAATTCCTGCTGCCTGTAGAGTCAGTCTTCTACCTCTCTGCTAGTCCCCTTTTCCCCCTCCCGGCCCATTCCCACACCAAGAAACTTGTTATATCTTAAAATTTTATGGATTAGCCCCCATTTTGGAAGTAGGAGAACCAACGAATAATTGTGTGTCGTCCAGTCCTGAGACTTCCTGAGAGTTTGAGCTTCGTAGGTTGCCTACAAGTAGTCGAAATTTCATTGGAAAGAAAATCTCAAGATACAATCTTACAAACTAAGTGTGTGAACTTAACCTTAAAACGTTTAAAATACCAACGTGGGCTAAAAGAACATTTTACAAACTTAGTTTTTGTGAATAGTATTTTCAGTGTCAATGAGTCACATAAATCACTAGGCCAAAGATCCCAGTCATCACATTGTCTTGTCGATGGGAATTATAGATAGATAAATAGATTAGTATATAATTATACTAATAGAATAAAATTAAAAACCACAATCCGTAGAAGCTCGACAAAAAAAAATTGTGTAGGCTAGGTTCATCTGCGGTGTTTCATTTGACACTATAATCCGAGCACTGTGTAATACAGAAATTGTTTGTTTAAACTTATATATATATATATATATATATATATATATATATATATATATATATATATATATACTAACGAAATGATATACGTAGATAAATTTACACTGTAATTTTGCTTGTAAAATAGCTACTATATCTAAAAATAATATTTTCATGAAACCGTTATTTCAGGTTAACGATAAATTGTACGCATTTAAAATGAATACTTCATATTTAAAATATTCATAAACATGTCTAAAAAAAACTACACAGGTTGAAAATATAATTCATAAGGCAATGCGAAAATTCCTAGATAGTTTCCCAACTTAACTTTAATTGCAAATAAAGGACCTATATCCATCCATATATATCATTGTGTACGTTTGAGATGAGACTAGTGACGGTGAGCTTTTTTCGAGCACTGTTAATTAACGGGAAAATTGTAGCCGAGCGGCCGAAACCTCCGGCGTGATAACGAAATAATTCATTAAACGAAAAGTTGGTTTCGGCGCAATCTGGCGCAAATTTTATCGCGGAGAAATTTTTAGCCGGCGCGTGGGTAGTGTCGGGGAGGAGTCGATTTGCAACTCGTAACTTGATTAATTTACATGCAATTTCCACTCGTCCTTTGTGTTCGCTTCACTGGCTGCATTTGATTTAACGTCATTTAATTGGAGCGTGTAACAGTAGCTTCTATAATTTAATTAGTAATCGAAATTGTCTTCATTCTGTTAATTACGTGCGTAGATCGAATAGTGTCCTGTGGTGTTGTGCTAATGTTAATAGATGATTAATAAGCCTACGGAATGGAGTCTTTTGATATATTGCCGTTTTCAGCCAACTTCAGCCAACCGGAAATAAAAATATATTGCTGGCCCAAATTGAAACGTTTAGAGAAATATTGCGGCGCAATGTAATCTCGGAAGCAGCGAAAAATACGCAGGTAATCTTGTTGAAAAGTAGCACGCGCTTTTTCACCCGCGCAACTCTTGAATAATAAATAAAACGAACGCAATAGGTGATTGTGCGAAGTACGATGAATGCGAAATCCACTAAGCACGCTTGTTTATACCAATGTTTTGCAGAGATTTACGGTTTTCTCAGTGCTTATCACCTTATCAACCGCTTCGGCGAGATAAGACTTGGATGTGTTGAAGAAAGCGTGAAATGTTTCCGCGAAACAATGTTCTGTCCAACCTTTTTGATATATGGTGTTGTGGTAAAATATGAGTAATTATAAATTAGCGTACTTTGTATGTATGTATCATTTCACCAACTTCAAGGATGACTACAAATATTGGTCATAGCAAAACAAAACTATCATATATCCAGTCACTACATGAATTCATTTGCTATCACTTGGAATTCCCGTGTTATCAGTAAAATGTATTTATTGCTGTTATATGCTGTGTTTCAGGCATGAGATATCAAATTTGGTGGGCAACATATCAGAACAGTTAGCAACCTGGAATGAAGTGGCACAGGTGGAATCAGAGTCCTGCCAGCATCGTCGACGTTAGATTGACCGTCGTATAGTGTCATCAGTGTTATTGACACTTCTAGCAGGCACATATACACGCCAAAATCACGTTCGTTTTCGAATATTACCACACATATCATGTCGAGTTGACATCGTAGCGGTGCCGTGGTTCCTTATCGCGAGTGTTGCGTGTGGTGGGTCGGTGATGCGTCCAGGTGGTGAACTTATAGTAAATTGAAGTTTAGTACGCGCGTGTGCGCGGGGAGCGAACAAGCACTTTGTAGACGTGTAGTGATTACCGGTAGAATAGCCCAGCGACGCAATGGGGATTCTCACCAGAAGGCGCTCTTTTCTAATCAAACTGATCGTGGTCCTGTCCACGGCGTGGCTCACCATCGCTTTCCTGCTCTACTCGGAGAACCAGAGAGACCCCATCGCGCTGCCGCTGCAACAAGCCCCAGGAAACATTCCCCCGGCGTCCAATGCTATTGAAATTGTAGTGGACGACAACGAGGTGAACAAGCAAGAGCCTAGTCGGAAGCTGGCTAAAAACAAACCGGAAGAGGCTCTGGCTGTGATCATGCCGCCTGAAGGTGAGGGCGCTGGTGAGATGGGGAAGCCTGTTATTTTGCACAAGAAGCTACCAGGTAAGGAGTTTTCACTTTTTAATAGCTTTTTGTAGGGTATATTTTGTAGAGTCCCTTGAGATGCTTACACTGCTACTAGTCAGCTGTTATGTACCGTATTTGGAATGCAATTTTCGTTCTCTATACTTTTATTTAGTATATAGGGCGTCCCGAGAGTCAACATTAAGCCGTAATTCATAGGTAGGCTAGGTTACGACGGTTCTTAAAAATTTTTGATTACTGTGCCTATACATCATTTTTTCTCATTGTTGTTTTGATAAAGTGATCTTGTGTAATGTCTCTATAAATGCCAATTCAATATTTGCAAGCAGTTTACTCTCCTCAAAAAATGGCCGGCCATGTACTTGTCTGCGAATAACTTTCCACACGGCGCCGAGATTCGATCTCGGAACCTCTTGTTTCCCATTCAGTCACACTTAGCACTTTACTACGAAGCTGGTTGCAGGTAAACACGCATTTAAAACAACAACAACTTTGTATTGACATCGCACCAATAAGTTTTGGATCCGATTATCTGCACCAAATCGTCTGGCGCCGTAAACCGACCGAACCAAACCTATGGATCTTTTAACCTCTTCCGATACTCTTGGCTCGGTAATCTGTTAATCTACGCAGATAAGTTCATGTAGAGAGGTAGGGTAGCTTTTTCGACACCTTTTTCTTAATGACAGTCGCCGTTCGAAAAATATGCAAATGGGGACACGTTCATGGGCAGCCAAATTTTGAATCTATCAAAACAACAATGAAAAAAGAAACAATTTGTAGGGACAGCATTTAAAAACACATCACATTTGCAAGATTCTCTTTAAATGGCAGGTGGTAGCCAAAGTACATGAGAATTTTAAAATATTTTTTGAGAACCGTCAGAACCTAGTCTACCGATGGCTTATCGTGGAGTTTCGGGACATCCTATATGTATTTTAACAATATTTAGACGCCGCAACAATTATATAGTTGCAGTTTTTACTAAACTACGCAATTTTTCGTTTTCCCATAATATTCCGAAACTATCCATGATTAGATAGCGCTATAATTAATTTAGATATTACATTTGGAAGTTATTTACATCGTATTTGGAAAATGGGTCATATCTCATTCTGCAGGCTAGTGTTATGCATGTAAGATAAGCTAAAGCTTAAGATTAAATTTACGTCCATCGCGCCAAACACCTAGTATATATAATTCAATATCATTCTGCGTCGCTTTTATATATGCACCAGTAGTTTCAGTCTGACGAACTAACATTAAAAAACACTTTTGCGTGTTTTATTAAGAGGGAAATTCGCTGTTTTTCTGCCGACAATAAAGCAAAAGTTAGAATTTTTGTTCAAAAACTCTCTACATATTTGATAAATTTGAAATGGTTTGTACATGCTGCTCTTCAAGTACCTACTTCAATTTTGATTAATCAAATTGAAAAGTTAGTATATGAAATTTCATGCTGTTCATCAAAGTTTCTCGTTGATTGTTCTTCCGTATACTATCGTCGCGAATAATCAAAGGAAAAATCAAAGTTTGAACCTGAAAACAGCAACGCCCCCTAAAGATATAGTCTTATACGTGTTAAGTCCGCACATCTCATAGTAACAATTCTGGTCTTCGAGGTGGTATGAAGTTTTGGCCAAATTTAATACTTCGGGGATATCAATATTCTCCCCGAGCGTGAAGTCATCTCCAACTTACTTATTTAGCTAGAACACTAGTTCGTGCCAGACGCGGCGTCTGGGGCATTGCATTGCACGGATGTGGCGTGAAAGCGAAATTTAAATTTGCATTTTGATTAGGTTCACCATTGGAAGATCATTCTTTATGACAAAATTATCACTGCTTACCAAACTGACAAGTTTGGTTGTTTTCTGTTCTTAGCGTAGTTTAATCGAATTTATTTTTCCAGCGGATGTCAAGAAGCTGGTCGATGACGGCTGGTTGAAAAACGCGTTCAATCAGTATGCCAGCGATATGATCAGTGTCCATCGTAGTCTGCCGGATCCTCGCGATGAATGGTGAGTAGTCTTCCCCTCTATCTACTGTTCCTCCATTTAGTGCGGGCGAAAGCGTGGTCTTGTAACTGGTATCAAGCATCGCAATTTTGGCAAGAACCTCCTGGAAACTTTGACTCTGAGCCTTGATCTGAACGCCGGCGGAGATTAGCTGGGGATTACTAGCACTAAAAAGCGTAAATTGTGGTAGAGTTTGTGTTTTATCCTAATTTGTGAGTCGTAAATACAAGGGGTATGAAGGGGCTCTAAAGCCGTCGTAAGTTACGGAGCAAAATCCCGGTTACCTTGTGATCTTAGCTAGTCTAGGTCTATTTTCATACGTTCGCGACTTGAGCAAGTCAAGGACTGAACGGTATCACTTCAAATTAAAGTAGTTTTCACTAGGAACCTCACCTTCGAAGTCTCTCGCTCTATTAGATACACCCTTACTTCAATTGCGCTGTGACAAGAAGTCGCATTACGAAGACAGCGGCGACGTCTACAGCATCCCGAGGCGGTTTATCCTTTCTCCACCGCCGCATGTGCTCCAACGAATGGCGGTCGAAACTTTCTGGAGTTTATCTAACTAACTTCACTACGCTCCTCCAGTTCCATACCTAATAATCTTGCATATTTCCATTTTGTCATATTAACAAGTATTCCTGCGAGTGTTGAATTTGAATTTCACTCCGATTACTGTTGCGCACGCTCATCGCGTCGGGTAATCTAGCATTGCCAAATTATTGCGAATGTGTGAATACGGTTTAATCGAATTTGTTTCATGAGTTTGGCGGCATGTTTGTTTTATGAAAGTTTTGTGCGAGCTGTGTGAACGGTAATGAACTGGGACGGGTTTTGAAAATACATCTGGTTAAGATAGCTTTGAATGGAACAACATATGATGGTTTGTATAACGGGTGCGTGCCTTTTTAACGCACATTAGCATATTTTATAGCTACCGAAACATTCGTACAGAACAGTAATAGTGGGTTTTTTGGCCCCGAATATGATCATATAATCTTCAGATAGAAGGTTGTAAATCGATCCCATACACTTGCCACACGGCGCCGAGATTTGATCTAGGAACCTCTTGCTTCACATTAGGCACACTTAGCACCTTGCTACGAAGCTGGTTGCAGGTAAAGATTTATTTTATTTGATTGTCATAATGCTCATCCCAAGTACTTTGTATTCACGTCGCACCAATAAGATGTTGATCCGATTATCTGCACCGAATCGTCCGGCGCCGTTAACCGACCTAACCAAACATTAATATACTTTTAGGGAACATTAAAAACTTTTTAAAAAAGGTTAAAACATTAAAGAAATATTCAAATGCATCAAAAATATTTAAGATCTAAAAAATATATAAAACTATACTCGGTGAGTTAGAACTCCACCAACAAACTTTCAGAGGATGATCAGGGAAGTTTTCTCAGTGTTTTGATATTAAGAATAGGGACCGATGGTTCCTTGCGTTGTTATTCCACTTTGTTGTTCTGTAATTGCACAATTCTATCCAAATATGAATAGCTATAACTCGTAACTGAGTCGCCGGAGATCATATATTGCTGATATCAAATTACTCAGAGTACATTCCCGATCAACCTCTCAAAGTGTCTCGCCCGGGTTCTGGTTTCATCATGTATTGTATGAAAATTCTCTTCTGTGCAATTTTACACAACTATAAATCGAAATAACTCTGTATGGAGGCACCGGAGACCATATGTTTATCAAAATAGTCGACCTAACCAAACCTATGGACCTTATAGCCTCTTCCGATACTCTTCGCTCGATAATCTGTTAATCGACGGGGACAAGTTCATGTTGAGAGGTAGTCTACCTACTTCGGCGCCTTTTCTTGATTACTAGTGCGACCACTAGAAAATAAAGTTTAAAACAAGGTATTACACAGCGACGTTCGCTACAAGAATTATTACAATGCTGATACAAACAACAATTAAGACACTCCGGACACTAAATGTAAGCCAAATTGACATATAAGCCTAAGTGACACCGAAGTTATCATTTAACAACAGCTCTCGTTAGAATTTTTTGTTAGTTTAAAGTTTATTTTCTAACATTACAAAAGAACCTGATGAGAAAAAAATGGGAACAAAAATATCTCGGAAAATCCAGTGCATTAAATATAATTAATGATTTTTTTTGTATAGCTCATATAATTTTTATTGTCTTCCTCCACAAAGAGTAAAAACCTACGCCTCAAGCGAGCGGGAATATTTGCTACTCATTGTTTCACATACTCGGATATAACGAACATAAATAACTGCATATATTATACAATCATATATAATACAATACCAGTATTCAAACTCTCAGTGGTTTTTCTACTAATTATTTAAAAATTCATACATTGTAATTCAGCAGCATTGTCTATCACCGCTTTCTCCTAAAGCATAGTGGTATGTCTATTGTTTGCTGTGTAATTAAAAGCTCTTTTAGTAGACAGTTGCAGGCACCACATACACATGCATGTATTATTCCAATTGTCCTAGGAAGCGAGTCGAGTGAGCGAGTGGAACCCGGGAATTTCTATAAACAGTAACCTGAAGTCCTCTGCGTTTTGCAAACAAAGCTCATAAATACAGAGACATTCGATCCTTGTACTTGACGATTCATAACGCAGTATATACATATTATTAATAATCAACTTTTTAGTAGGACGGCTATGCATCCAATGTGTTTCCATTCGTGTGTTCTGTTATTGCTATTACAACCTGATAGGTTTAATGTCTTTGCCATGCTATTAAACATACTATAGGGTTACACATTCTACCTTAGCTCGTGACAGAATAAGCAAGGCGCAAAGAAAAAAAATATTGTGGCCTGCACAACACATAATTCAGTTGCCATAGCTTTGTATTCCAAAGGGCATTTCCCTACCGTCGCTGAGTTCATTTTTCATTTGTTACCTGAGCGCACATATGACACACTATCGAGATATGATTTTAAAAAGTCAAATAACTCGCCGGACGTGGAACGCATTGTGCTTCAATTAATTTCAACGCGACAGTTGCCGGGGAAATATCGTATTGCATTCTATTATGATGTTATAAACAAGGATGCGTGGGGTAACACCGCCTCTATTGCAGTGTATTTTTATGATCTTTTTACGTTCAATTAATTTACGAGTGCAATACTAGTACAATAAAGTTAAAGACAATGATATAACCCCTTGTGTCTAGGTCATTAGATCTTGTTTATTATATATTTATTTCTGTAACGTATTGGGCAGCACTTTAAATAAGATTTAAATTTATTGAAAATTCTGGATGATTAATTCTACATAGTCTTAACTATACATGAGGTTTCTTTAACCCTTGTCTCCTACAGTATTGGTCTTGAAACTTTTGGGAGCACGACGCGGAGGGGAGTACTCCCTATTCTGGACAAATCTTACACAAGTCTAACCTATGCTGATATATGACTGACTTGTTTTGTATTGTTCATAGTTGTGCTAATTCCATAGGTAAAGTTTCCTGAATTAGATAGGTATAGATACTAAATAAAAGATAGAGATCAGAAACAAATAATCGGCAATGATTCTGAATCAAAATTTCTAACATTATAAATTCACAAATCAGCTAAGGGTTCGGATTTTTAGTGAGAGGTTGTATAACTTCCAAGTCAGTAGAGGAACTCAGACCCATCGTTTACTACTACACTGGGTCAAATCCGACCCTCAGATACGAAGTAATTAACGTTAGATGAAAATCTGAGCAATGTATATTATATTATTGTCAGAACCATGTGACCTTGTACTCCACGTTGGGCGCCAAATTAGTAACCGCACCGAAAATAGCATCAGAAGATATCGCACAACGCATTCATTTGCGTTAGACCTGGTTTACAAGACAAAACACCTAATTCCTTATCAAGCAATAATGAATCCACAGTCAAGGAACAAAAATCCCAGCCTTAACAATCGCAAGTTTGAAAATTTGCAAAAGTTTGCGCTGTATAAGCATTAAATATTCCGCTCTCCATGGAATCGATGTTCTATTACTTCGACTCGCTGGAGGATTTTCATGCGGGTTTGCAACATGATTCGCGCTTTTATCTCGATTTGCTTCGCGTGGCTTAATATAGGGATCGTTCGCAGACGTAGCTACTCCCCCAGAGGGTGGAGGTGAAGATGGCAGTGCCTGCGTAAGTGGTAGAGTAGTATGTAGTAGGTGCAGTAGTAGATAGGCGTTCGCTCTAAGTAGATAGCATTGACTCCCATTGCGAGCATAATTTCGATCCTGAAGAGCGACTCGAATTCCCAATTGAATCTCGCGAGTATATTTCCACCTGCAGTGCCATTTCAATTCTATATAGATCGTATTCAAGCACATATAGTTTTGGTTATCTTAACGAGAATGCAGCGTTTTCTGGATATGTATAATAATAGTAATGGTTCTCGACACGGTTTGTTAATAATCACGGCTCACTTGCACTACACTTGATTATTGACGGCACCTCAAATTTTATGGGTTTGCGAGTGAAGCGGTGATTGTTGCGTCGCAGGAAACTTAATGTCTATATCAGGTGGCGACGCTTCACATAAGATTTCCTGCGTTCCAGCTCAGGCAGCCTACGCTAAAGTCGCCTTGATGTACGACGAGATTACGCGCACAATCCGACACCAGCAACTTGTTTGGTTTCGATTTATGAGCACAATTAAACCTATAACGGAACGTTAAATTTACTTACTAAATTAGAACATTTATGGAGCAAGTAGCACTTCTCGTAGGATTGCGAGACCTTCGGAATTGATGATTTTTGACTGCGCGACGCATCTGTTTGAGCGAACATGTCGCAGTAGCAGACAAAACCGATTTGTATCGATTGCTACCGTCTTCTATTTGCTGCGTAAAAGCTTCCGAGGTAATGGGGGATAATGGGGTATAATGGGGATAAATTTAAAAGCGGTACGATCTACAAACACAAATAACTCTACTTGAAGCCAGCGCGATGGGAAACGGATTGTAATGAGCCGGCGATACATTGGCCGGCATGCGTCGGACATCGTTTTTATTTGCAAAGCACGCTCGTATGCCCACTGAATTTCATTTTCAACTTCACCCGACACCAATTGAGCAACTGTGTCCTTGCTCTCGAACGTGCGCGTTGCGGAAGAGCAATAAAATAAATGCCACGCGGAAGATTAAAGTGTAATGGCACGGGGTGCTTGTGAATTGAATTGACATTCCTTCGGCGAAATTCGAAACGAATTCAAAATATCACACTTCGATTGAATGACTCTCGCTGGTAAACTGAGGGACTAGGAGGAGTGATTGAGCTCACTAATCCGAGGCTGGAGTTCAAAGTTTCCAGTACTTTTGTTTGTATCGCGCGAAGTGAACTCAAGTGAAAATCTTGAGTGGAAACACAACTGAGTGATTTATAGATCATTGCCATGTTACGAGGCTACATTGTCCTCAACACTCCTCCGCCTCACAGGTTAATTGTTGCATTTTTAATCAACGTCCATCGATTTATTGCTAGAAACTCACTAAAAATAATGGGAAACAAAACAGAAGATGCCCTGAAGGAAAATATGAAGATCTATTTCAATTTTTGTTATTAATATCGGCGTCGTACTATTCCTCCGATTAATGCTCCAAGTCTACCTATGTACATGTTATTGGTTTACTGCCCTTACCCTTCAGGATAAACGAAAGCAATAATCGGAGGAATCCTAACACGCCCTTTAATATGATCTTAACCATGTCATGCATGAGATTTCACATAGAATTTTATAAATTCCATCAATTTGGAGCGGTAAGTGTGATTTTTTCGAGTATTTTCACATCTCCTAGTATTGCTTGCGCCAATGCACCCTTCGGGTTCAAGTAGCTTTCAGCCAGTAAATGGATGCGTATGTAGTAAAACGACGAACGGTCGCTGAAGAGGTCCTGGGCTAAATCATCACCGGGGTGGCTGCCGCAGTGTACAATACAGCGCGAAATGTTGCTTGGGCATTGCAATCGCCCCAGCGTTAAATCCGTGCAGATTTTACTGCTGGAAACTTAATTACGCGGTAAAAGGGTTAAATTGTTGCGATTCGAGCACGGGTTGCGCTCGCCCGGGGATTTTATGAAGCAAATTATGTAATTCGATGTTCGTTGGGTTAGGAATATTTAATGCTGCTTCCGTTTGCTGTTACTCCCAACTAGAATTAATTACAGTCTCTAAAAATGCTTGAGATGCAGCGCGGTCGATTGGGTGTCACGTGCAATATGAGATCAGTTATTACTCCGGGTCCTACTCCGAAGAGTAGTTGAGAAGCGTTTGTTGTCAAATTGAGATGTCGCCCGCCAGGTCATGGCGAACATTTGATGCTCGATAGAATCGATCAGCGATTGCCAGCGGTTGTATTAGCTGCGCTCTCAATCAACGTCAACCAAATGATGCTATGTTGGTGGTGTCGACAGCTACGCTGGCGTAAGCAAAGCAGCGCCTGGCTACATTACCCGGAGTCATGTTTATTGATGACGGGACTATCGCAGATAGACCGGAAAGAGCACTTTGATGATTGACGTCTCGCCGCGATGCTGAAAGCAAGAGCGACAAAGAATAGAATGCAAGATCGCGGGAGTTATGTTACGTACAAATACTAAAAGTACAGGCGCTATCATGGACCCATACAATTTGAGAAGATTGCTCCGGAAATTTTGTTCAGTACAGAGTGCAGAGTACACGGTGGAGCTTGGTAACATCCTTTTTTGAACAAGTTGCTCTGACGCTTATAGTAGAATGGGAGATTGGCATTGTATTCTTAAAATTTTCAATGCCGTGAAGTTGTATTTTTTAAGAGAGGTTCCAACATGTTATATAGTGGATGGAGGATGTTTTTGTGGATAAGCGCGTTTCCAAAGCAAGGAAAAGACTCCATCGGTATTTTCACTATCATGACCTTGTGGAAATATAGCTTCATATGTTCAAATAAGGCTGGGTCTTATACGTCCTTATTTGAACGCGTTAATGTGACGATTTTTGTGCGCGTAGAAGGGTAGAGATGGTTGTAATCGAAAGGGTACAATGAGAGATTATGTTCTTAAAAGCTTCAGTCGAAAATTGTGGAAATTTAGTTTCACGTGTTTAAAAAAGGGTTGGTCGTAGACGTCTCTGTTGAAAGCGTTATTGAGATGGTTTTGGGATGCGTAGGAGGGTACAGATAGTAATGGAAAAGGTAGAATAGCAGATTGTATTTTTAAAAGCTTCAAAGGAAATGATGATCTGGTTTAGGGCCTTTGCCGTTAAGTTATATTTTTGTAGGAGAGATTACAACATGAAGGGTTCAAAGGGTTTAAAGGGGACGAAGGATATTTTCAGAAATACCGAGAATGCTTACTAAGCAAAGATAAAACTCTATCTTTAATTTCAATATCTTGACCTTTTTGGAAATATAGCTTCACATGTTCAAAAAAGGGTGAGGGTAGTAACGTCCCCGTGGCCTCGGTAGTGCATTGGTCAGCAGCGCCGTTCATCAAGCGCGCGCTAGCTTGGAGTATGTGGATGAAACCACAGCTGCCTAGCTGGTAACAGACAATCATTACTGGGGTTGCCAAGGGGAAAGCACGGTCCTCGGTCATTGAATTGCAAAATTCTTGGCCGGGGTGGTCGCAGTACTCCTCCTGCAAGGGCGTTAGTACAATGGGCCCATTCTGATGTGGCCCAAGTGCTGCCAGACAGTCGTCAGGCCTCCCGAAGGATAGATAAAATAGAAAGTCCCTCTTTGAGCCCATTATTAAAACGGTTTTGAAAAAGTGTTGGCTCCATATGAAAGAAAAATCTCTTTCCTTATTTTTAATATCTTGACCTTGTGTAAATATAGCTGCTCGTGTTCAAAAAAGATTGTATTGTATGTAGCTAAAAGCCTCCTCGTACTTAACTCATTCTCAATGCCAAATTTACAGCTTATAGACGCTTCAACATCAGCGCTTTTATGCGTGAAACGCTGCAACCCTGACGGTGCACGAAGCGACGTCTATAAGACACGTCGAGCGCTGGCACCGTGGGGGGCACTTAAATAAGTGTAAGCTAAGATTGAGTTTGAGCGACGTCTATTAATACGGATGGGTCATCAAAACAAGGAAAACACTTCTTCCTTATTTTTAATATCCTAACCTTGCGGAAATATATCTATAGCACTTGGACCACCTTGAGTTTACGACCCTTGCATTTACACCCATGTAGGGGAATACTAACAACTACCATGCCCTGTATAAATTCAACATTGATTTAGATATCTGCAACTCGATCATATAATTAATCAATTGTTTGAAATTGGTAATGATGTGCTACATTCAGCTCCCAAAACTGCAGCATCATCATAATTCCTCACTTGCAGCAAGCATCCATTAAGGGGGGAAACCATCTTCGGGATACTCGATTGATTCTGCTCTTTAACAAGTAGTATCTTGGAGTAGGGCAGGAAACTTTTTACCTACAGATTTCCTACTACAACGAGCAAATCACAGGGTTGAGGCCAAAGTGGTCGGGGGCAGCGCTTCCCAGTTGTTAGCGGAGTAATGTAGGCCACGGTCGCACATCTGGCGACGAGGCTGCGGTGTGTAGGAACATCGGGTGCGCGATGATTAGGATCGCCGATGGAGCGGAATGGGGCGGCGACTCCTGCCGAGATGAGTATTTCTTAACCATCTGCGGTCCGTCCCTATTTTCTAAACGTCGCCGTCGATATTTCCTCATTATACACGCTAATTAAGCCTGTTAGCTGGGAGCTTATGAAGTAGAACTCAAATTTAGTGGCCATTGTTCCAAAACTGATGAGATTAAATTCACGTAAATGATTCCATTTGCGAGTCATGTTATGACTTTGACAAGGGTTTAACATGCCCGACGAAATAGGACAATAGTGTTAGTCAAAATTTTTTAAAGTCAGGATGGAGAATCCTATCCCACGTGGCATACGATGCCGTAAAGTTAATTACAGGACCCTCTTTACAACACCCAAATTTAATTTATCCAAACCTGTAAAAAGTAAGAAACATAACAAACAGTCTTTTTTTATGGGGAAATTGTACTAAAGAGTTTTTAGTCCCACCGCAACGACTTCCGGTTTGTAATGCAAATAAAAGTGTCTTCTTCTGTCCTGTTCTGTACCCTTCGTTACCATAAGATGTGGGTTGATCTGAGAGTAACATAAGCACTAACTTTTTACGTGTTTCCATTTGCAATTTACTGCTGCACTCAGCGACCAGTGCTGCTGAAAGTGACACCGAGCGACAATAACGATCTCGCCACCTCCTTCACCTACCTTTACCTCCGCGTACATAACAATAAAAGTGCGGACGCTTTAGGTACGTCTTCATTCGAAATTTTGCTTCTCAGAGGTTTCGCTTTTAAATCGCGCGCGCGTGAGTCGTTGGCTTTTATGTACTTCTTGACTGAAGTGCATTGCATCTAAGGTCACGAAGACACCTTAACCATAACTGTGTTCGTAACGCACGTAGCAGGTTCCGCCGCCCTGAACACCATTCCGTTGCAGTGGTAACTTGTGTGCGTGTGGGAACAACGACACCCTCTTTGTGTCCAGCACGTCCGCGACAAACTTTACGTCTTTCTCCGACAATGCTTGATTTTTATAGATATTTCTCAGCAACGAGTAAAAAACAGCGGCAGGAATGCACGAAGTTCCACGACGATGATCAACCGCGAATGAGGGACAGACGGGAATGTAAGCATTCTTTGTAAACACTGCAAAGTTCATAAGGATGGGGAAGTCCTGTCGCGCTGTGTGCTTTGAGCGTGAAGACTACAGAATCGCAAAAATTGCTTGATGGTCACGAAATTTATCCCAACCAAGTTCCCAACTTGTTAAAGTTACTTTTCCACTAGTTCCACGAGTTTTACAGTTAATTTACTTCTATTGCATCATAAAAATTATTATCAATTTATATTATGTATATGTCCATATACAGAGTGATTTGAAGCTCGATGCAAAGCTAGTCCAAGTCTCACGGTAAAACCGGTAAAAGCTCGATAAAAAAATCCGTGATACTTGGACTAAAATGATTTTCATTCTAAATAGTCTAGGCTAGCTTCCCCTGGAACTTCAAATCACCCTATATACATATAAGTAATGACGCTTCAAAACCAGCATCAGCATCAAAAATTGTCGGGGAAAATCATGTACACCAACAAGAAGATATAAATTCGGTAACAATTTCGACACGTTGTTATACTTATTCTGCTTATGTCGGCAAGTTTGAGGGTTTAGAT
Source organism: Tetradonia laticeps (assembly GCA_025400035.1). Taxonomy (NCBI): domain Eukaryota; kingdom Metazoa; phylum Arthropoda; class Insecta; order Coleoptera; family Staphylinidae; genus Tetradonia; species Tetradonia laticeps. The sequence continues at coordinate 15,194 of JAODVP010089548.1, forward strand.
GTCAATACCTATACTAGGAACTATCCACTGAGTGTAGCTTAAGGATTCGTAAAGTTTCACATACTGTACATGGCATTTCCATCGTTGAACTTGCTGGATTAGACTTTGGCATCGGTTGTTGTTTCTTGCCACAAAGGAAATTTCAACTCACAGATAGAGTTCCTTCTTCTGCCTTGTCAGTCTCTACGTGATACTCCGTGCTGTCTCTCCGGTCGTGAGAATTTTTCGTTCCTGCTGTTGATTTTCGTCAGTCATCCTCGACGCCAGTAGATTGCGAGTCACCCAATCGGGAGCGCACACGTGTGAGGAAAGCAATAACGTCGTGTCGAAAGCACGTTGGATGAAATCGAACATAAGCATCATAAGCTTTTCTTCGGATCCAGGACGTGCCCCGCCGCACTAGATGGCTAGTTTCATATGTTTTGTACACCTACATATATGTAACATGTTTTTACTCGGTTCATTACTCTTTGTATTCTTGTTTTAATCCGGAATTTGTAAAATTTACCAAATTTGGCAGCTGGTGGTCAAGTCTACTAATGATTTTTCATAGTTTGACTTCTAGATTTTCCGGCTTACTGGCTGCGAGCAAGCAAACATTAGCTTTGGTTTTATTGCCTTTAAAAAGTCACGGTATTGGTTGCTACGGGAAGGAAAGTTTTAAAATTTTTCCAAAAAATTTACATTACTCTAAAACATATTTACGGAGACCTGATTTTATGAAATGAAACATAATCCTGTGAATGAATTTTTATAGAAAAAAAGTTCAAAAGCAGCCGCACATGCGCGACGCGGCTCCCGCTACTCAATCGCAATGATTCAGCTACGCGGCCTTAGCACAGTCACAAGATGGCGTCGCCCCACGCCGCGTTTGTAGATACTCCTTGGAATTTCTTCTTCAATTGTAAATAAATTCAAGGTGTTAATGAAAAGATATGCATTAAGTGAGACTGGAACCAAGACCCTTGAATATACGCCTCAATACCTTAAAATATAACCGGGTACATAAATAATAGCTTTAGTAAGACTTGTGTATTAGGGTCAGGAAAACATACCAACCAAATACAAACCGAACTAATGTTGAATTTGATTTAAACAAATCGTCCCAAGAAGGGAGGTCATTTTTCTTGCGCTTCACTAGTTTATTTCGTTAGTAGAAGACGGTACGGTTGAACATAAAACATTCCCGGTTCTTGCCAATTGCAATCAAGGCGCGTTAGCGATTTGCATAATTCGGCTATCAATGCCGAAAACCTCATGGCCCGAATACGTAACAACATGCAACGACAAGTCCCAATGCCCACCACTTTAGGGAATGCGAGACGATCGACTTTGAGACATAAGATTTATACACCACCATTTGCTCCCTGCTATATATCTTGCGGCAGCGGAGCCGTCACGGAAGACTAGATGTCCCTGTAATCGTTCTGGAGTTAGTTGCTGAATAATTAGCCGAATTTGTTACTTGTAAACTGGAAAAAAAGAAGTAGGGACAGACGCTCCGCGCATTATGTTTATGCACTGTTTATGCAGTGCAGTCAGAAGTTATTTTGCATAGTTTGGAGTCGAATTAGTCAATGTTAGTGCATGAACAAGAAAGCATTATACTCTCAGTGCTTTCATCTGTTAGTCTCTCGTTAATGCTGGATTTGTCATAACTTGTTCGCTTTAATAGCACAGCAGCAAACAACGGTAACAGCTTTACTTCCTTCGCGGTTGATAGTCCTTTTCGTTGTGTTTCATCCGGCGAAGTTCGGCACACCTTCGCTATTCTTTGAAGTACAGCGCGCACGTACGACGGACGCCTTACCATTTTGTCCCCTTGTGTACAGGCTGGAATAACTCTGCGAGTTTCAAATTAAGCGTAATTATGGCGTATTTCAGGACGTTTCCGTTTTTCGCGAGACGTTAAGCTGGTCTGCCAGACGCTCGTTCCGCGACGCTGATTAGCTTATATTAAGAGCGATTTCCATGCATTAAGCGTATTAAGAATTGTCTTAATTCGTATCAATTGAGAGTCTGTCGCATTCCCTCGCTACGGAAAGCTGCGTTCAAGCAATGGCTTAATCCAATTAGGCTGAGATAATGAGCGAACTTTGTGTCGGCCATGGCTTAGCATTGTTTGCACCATTTCGTGCTACATTTTATTTAGACATAAATTCACTGGCAAACTTCTCAATTGTTTGAGTTTCTTTAAATTCCAATTTGAGATTTGATTGTGTAAATATTGTTGTTTTACAGGTGTCGCAGTGAAGTCCACTATCTGAGTCATCTGCCTCGCACCTCGGTGATAATCTGTTTCCATAATGAGGCCTGGTCGGTGCTCCTTCGGACTGTACACTCGGTGTTGGACCGGTCTCCAACGCACCTCATCGAAGAGGTGATCCTTGTGGATGACTTTTCTGATATGAGCCATTTGAAAGAGAAGTTGGTTCAGTATTTTGAGGACGAGCCTAAAGTCAAGATTGTGAGGGCTCAGAAACGCGAGGGTCTTATCCGTGCCCGCCTTTTGGGAGCACGTCATGCTACTGGTGAAGTATTAACTTATTTGGACTCTCACTGCGAGTGTACAGTAGGGTGGTTGGAACCACTTCTAGACCGTATTGCTCGCAACTCTACCACTGTAGTGTGTCCCGTGATAGACGTGATCGACGACACCACCTTGGAGTACCATTACCGGGATTCGGGAGGAGTCAATGTAGGTGGTTTTGACTGGAACCTGCAGTTTAACTGGCATGCTGTTCCTGCTCATGAAAAAGCTCGACATAAGAACAGCGCGGAGCCGGTGTGGAGTCCCACTATGGCTGGGGGTTTATTCAGCATAGACAAGGTAAGAGACTTCGCCAAGTGTCAAATCCAATTCTATCCAAAGCTTCAAGGGAAGGCCACCAAAACCTGTAAAAACTCATTTAAAAAAATTCGTGAGACTTGGACTGGTGTCCCGAATGGTTCTAAATAGTCTAGACTAGCTTCCCCTTGAAGCTTCGCAACTTCAAAACACCCTGTATAAGATAATTGTGTGATTTTATCAACTGAGGTGTGTGTGGTATGAGATGACAGATCAATTTTAACCAAGCGAAGTGTTGTAGCAGCGTCAGTAAAATTCTTTTTCTCGAGACCAATATACCAAAGCCCACCCTAGGTCCCGCCGCTTTATGGCTATAAAAGCGATATCCTTTAATGGGATAACGTCTACGTATCTATTCAGCGAATTCATTTTTGCGCCCTTGCAATTCCTTCCCCGGTCTTGGGAAATATCCAAACCCCAACTTGTTGGGTGTATCATTAATTACTTCGAATTCAACGAAGGGCCCATTCGATTGGCTCTTTTTGCTCAACGAATGTTCCCCTTTACAGCAGCGGAGGTGTAGAGCTCGCGGTTGTGTTGCGGAAAGTCTGCAAACGATTTTCGGCAAGTTCCGCAGCAACACGACTGCTCCGCATAAGCTCGTCGTGCGCGTACTCATTACAGTTGTCGAAACTGCCGCGAGGATTAATTACTCTCGTACATGTACTGCTCTTCATCTGCAACATCTCTGAACATACATACCGATAACATGCAGAGCAACATACAGCTTGCCCAAGGCTACGCAAGCACGACATTTCTTTTGTAGCGCTCTTTTCGGACGGAAAAGTTTCATCTTTATTAAATCGTTTGTTGGCGGCAGTTTGTTGACAGACACGCAAATAACATATGCTGGAGCTTCTTTAAATATTTGGTCTCTTACTGTATCGCAATGAGCCAAAGGCAACACTCGAGTAGGAGCGATTTAACACACCTATACGCTTGTTTGAAATGTAATAACTATTTCCTACATGTTTGCCTCGTTCACGCATCTATTTTAGCGGGATGCGCACAACTAGCTGTGCTAGGCGTCTAATTGTATGCCTCGAGGGTTCCGTCAGTGCAAGTAATTATTTCGCAAATTCAGCAACGTGGCTTGAGTCTTTCAAAGCCCCCATTTACCCTTCATAACAAATAGTAGCGCGCAGTATTTTCCCGTTTCTATAAACTCTAATATAGGGACTCAAATATTCGCGTTGTGGAAAATTGAAACTGCAACCATTAGATGTAGCATAATATTAAATAGATGATGTCAAGTCACTGGCAAGTCCGTTGCTACTTCAAAGCGCTACAATTTGATAATCACTGTTAAGTGCATACATGAAATGTGTTCATCTGGCTGGGTTTTGATTGCAAATTATATTCGTGTGCTCATTTATATCAAAATTAATTTCATTCCAACATTTACTTCGTAGCATGATTTCAGGAAATGCAGGGTATGATAAGCGTGAACCAATCTTCTCGGTACTCCTTTTAGTTCGTCTGAATTAGATCTAAAAAGTGCGGCAATGGTTCAAACGCAGTACATCGTAATGGATATTAGCGGGTTTTGCACTGGATAAGGAATGCAGCGCGTTCACACCTGACATGTTCGACAAAAGAAACTTGGAGCACTTATTTCCACGAATCGTAATCCTGAAAGCCGGTTTTGCGAAATGGATGAATTTATTGACGAAACTTTGCAAAGCCGCATGGTAGACTTTATATTTAGGACCTTTGCTTCGGAATTGAACTCTTCGCGAAATAATTCTTATCCTCTATTTATCTTAGGATTTTCTGTTTAATTCCTTGCGTCCTTTGTCGTCACATTCTTTCCCTCAACTCGTGCGTCCTAGTCGGGAGTCTTAAAATATCGTGGCACTTCGAAAAGACAACAAAGGCAATATTTGCGCTCTTGGAATTTCAAAGGTTTAATTAATACAAATATTCAGGGATACGGAATGCCAACAGGATTTTGTCGTTATTGCCTTGCCATCTGCGAACACATTTATTAAAATATTGGCTCAGCTACCCCTTGCGAAAGTCATAATTTTATCATACGAATGTTGAAGTTGAAGCAGAGACTTTATTACGCGAAATTTTAATTTATTTATACTTCGGGTACATATCGGGCATATTCAGCATAGACATTCCTGACAGATTAATTAAAGATCCAGATGATAACTTATAAAGCAAGACATTCCTTAGTAGACACAGATTTGATCATTATCTTTGTTCTGTTTAGAATTTTTTTGAACGTCTCGGGACCTATGATAGTGGTTTTGATATTTGGGGCGGAGAAAACTTGGAGCTTTCGTTCAAGACATGGATGTGTGGAGGTACCCTGGAAATCGTACCTTGTTCCCATGTGGGTCACATCTTTCGGAAGCGATCGCCTTATAAGTGGCGCACAGGAGTCAATGTTCTCCGCAGGAACTCAGTTCGCTTGAGCGAGGTGTGGTTGGACGATTATGCCAAGTATTACTATCGGCGAATCGGGAACGACAAAGGCGACTTTGGAGACGTCAGCGCGCGCCGGGAACTGCGCGAGAAGCTGGGCTGCAAAAGCTTCAAATGGTATCTGGACAACATCTACCCAGAGCTGTTCATTCCAGGAGACGCCGTTGCAAACGGAGAGGTAAGTCTTTCATCTTACGTGCCCCTGATTGGCTCGTGCCAAATTTATGTTACTTCCGAATGCTGGCTAGTGCGGCACCGATCGTCATATATACTGCAGATCTCTGTGATCTTCGATTCCCGTGCTTAAATGAATATATCTTGCCACGTGCGCCGATAAAGACGGCGATTTTTCAAACGTATTACGTGGCACGTTGTTTCAGGACGCCTTATTCCAAGCTTACGCAGGCGAAGTTTGGCTTGAGACAATCGGGTCTGATTAAGTTTATAATACGATGGCTTTCGTCCGGTTTACTTGTTATACAGAGTGTTTTGGAAGCAACCATTTAGAACCATTTGAACCATTTTTATCGTACAAGAGTCGAAGTCTAGGCTTTTCTACCAATTTTTTAGTGAATTGGATCCCATCCCATACGGTTGAAAGGCGCATTAGAATTTTTTTTGGTTCGGTTAGCTTGGGCTAGTTATATCAATACTAGAAGCAGCATGACAATCACTGCGCTGGACACTCAGGAATCTGGGTCCGAGTTGCCGTTACCGTATATATTTTCATTGATAACACCCTGTTCATTTCAAGAGAACGACTGAAACGCGCCGGATCAGCCAAAATGATTTAGATTCAGAAAAATTTGTAGACTATTTTGTGAAAAAATTAGATCCGGATATGACTCTGTTTTTTCAGAATTAATTAATGAAAATCGTGTGTTTATACCAATAATTTATACCATACAAAAAGCGCCTATTTGGGCAATGCGGATGTTCTTTCAAAAGACGTTTTAATACCTGCGCCAATGATGCGTGGAGAAATTAAGATGGATGATATTGCTGTATGCTTCACGCGCATTTTGCTATTCCTTTTTGCTCAGTGTTTCGCGAAAAACAAAAACGCAATTCACTTATGAAAAGATATGAATTGCTGAAAAAAGATGAAATATTAGAAGTACGTCTTAAACTTACTGCAAGTCTATTGATTCGCTGATCACGTCTATTCTTGAAGGCATTTTACATTCAAAAATTCCAAAACTTTAACATTGTTTTGCGGAATAATGAACGTCTGAAGATGGCCAAAAAATAAAGCAAAACATTGCGAATTTTTGAGTCACACATGTTAGTCTAATAAGACTTTAACCCGGATTGGATTTTCTACGAAAAAAATTCACGTACCAAATTCACATTTCAGATATATTCTCTATTGTAAGTAAATCTGGCAGAAATGGTTCTAAATGCTCCTCCAAACATATTGTATGAACTGAAATTCCAAACTTACGTATTGTTAGTTCCGTAATACTTTTATATGCCCATCTTAGTTCCTTGCATTTTCTTAAATATTTCGAAGTTGTGCCGGCGTTTTTATTTCCAGACTCCTACAGAACTGGTCCATAGGAGACACTTGTGCCCCAGCGGCTAGCTATTTAAATGTGCTTGATATTTTCTAGATGCGAAATCTCGGCATTGGCGGCAAGACGTGCCTGGACTCGCCAGCGCGCAAGAAAGATCTTCACCAGCCTGCCGGTCTGTACCCGTGTCACAGACAGGGCGGCAATCAGGTAATTCGCATTGCACTACGGTCGCTCATGTGTCTGTGTACGTTTTACAGGTGTCGACGTTAGATGCGGAAATTTGTATTGATTCCGCCTGTAAGCCGGAGGACTTGCATAGGCCCGTCGGGTTATGGCCTTGCCACCAACAGGGCGGTAATCAGGTATTGATAAGCACGAACGAGGATCTAGTTACGAAGAGCTCTTACTTCTTCTCATTGGTATCATGTCGGTTGCAGGCGCTGCTTGGAATTAATAATTTATTCAGACCGTAGTCACTAACATATCAGGGGGGCTGAGTTCTTTTGGAATTTTCTTTTAGGGATAATTCTAACACCGTTTATTAGTTTCGCCGGTCACGCGCCTTGTTTATATCGCTGCATGATGGAGCAACGTCAGCAGGTCGAGTCTCCAATGTAGGGGAGTAACTTTCACGCGTGCTCTGTGCAACCAGATCTCCTGGAAAACCTGACAAGCCCCAAATTTTCAGAAGTTAATTAATCAAGACTCCAGCTATGTGCATTGTATTTATCGCATGAATTTCCTAACCATTGTGTTCGCTTGAATTCGTTAACTTTTGTCAGTTCGGTACTTCAAAAGTCATTTGGCTTGATCTGGGAGGCATGTGAAGGAATTTCACTTACTTGTTCAGTCGGTGGCGCGGATCTATCGGGGAGGAAAATGCTTGCACCCGATTGAAGTCACGTATTCGCTAAAGTATTAAAAGCGTTCGTGCCCAACTTTGGCATGTATTTTACACGCGCCACTCTTCCGTTGCTGATTTGGGAAGTCACCCTATTGCAATAAATCCAGCCACGAGCAAACAAAGTTTCAATATGCGTACGTATAAGAAAATCCGGTGTTTAGTTTGGAATTGTGGCAGCCAAATTATTCCTACTGGCGTTGAATGCCCTGTAGTGGCGGCTATAAATTCATAACAACTTTCCTTTTCCGTAGTTGCTGCTCAGCCACTCAATACTCGGGTGTGATACGCGCGTGAAATTTCAATCTATTCCCGTACTGTCTGCAATTGCAGCGTCTTGCTGAAGGAAGGCTATCGGGGGCTGTCGGATGGTTTGCGGAGTACTAAAAGTACCATCCTGCGACCATCCATTTATCATGTTTTTGCAGTTTACCCACCGATTTTATGATTTACGGCTATACCGCCGCCGTCGATGTAAGGATTATAAAGTTTTGCCCTTTTATCGTTAACATCCGCGTAAGTTTGCGAGAGCTGTATTTTACGGCGGATGCTGGGGTATTCATTAGAAGTTCCAGCGCATTGTTTAATTATTTATAAATTTTCTTTAATAGATTTGCAGTATATTCCGCCAGATTATTTCGCTCTTGCAATTTCGAGAGGTTTTCCCTTTTTTGCAAGTACTTACTCAGGATTAACACGACTGGGCGATATATTCTATCCTCCAAGTTATATTTTCAACGATTTATAGAGTGTAGAAGTTTTTCCATTAAATTAAATGAATAGATATTGCAGTCGACTCTTGATAATTCGAAGTTGGCGGGATAAGCGGAAAAGTTCGATTTAGGTTTGGAATTTGGAAGAGATTCGGGTTATTGAGGGGAATAGAAAGGTTATATTAATTCGAAACATTCGAAAATTCGAAATATATGATCTTTGTGGTAGAATATTTTTTGTTATTTCGAAAAATTGCAGAATTTTAAGCATTTTGAGAATTTTGGGAATTTTGAGAATTTTCAAAGTTGTGAGACTTGCGAATTTTGTGAATTTTTAAAACATTAGAAACTGTGAGAATTGAGAATTTTAAGAATTTTTAAAATTTTGAAAGTTTTGAGAATTTTAAAAATTTTGATAATTTTAAAAATAATGAGAATTTTGAATAATAATGTGGATTTAGGTTTTGAAGTTATTGAAGGGAATGAGGATTGAGGATTTTTAGAAGTTTTATAATTTTGAGATTTTTGACAATTGGAGAATTTTGAAAATTGTGAAACTTCAGAATTTTGAAAATTGTGAAACTTCAGAATTTTGATAATTGTGGGACTTGAGAATTTTGAGAATTTCGAGAATTTTGACTATTGGAGAATTTTGAAAATTGTGAGAATTATGAGAAGTTTTAGAATTTGGAGCTACGTCGGACCTGATAACCAACCAGCAGACCGTTTACTTCTCAACATTTGTCTATATCTATATAATAAACTTCCTAGAGTACCTAACACCCTATTTTAACCAGAATAGGAGTCTAACAAAAAAAATGCATGATTATAAAACAAACCAAAACTTATTTTCTAACTCAACGACCCAAATCACTATGAAATTATTAGAAAGTGGTGGTGGTCATGATTTGGTATTTTAACATAGATATAAAGTATTTGACCGTAGTTAACTATTCTACCATGCGATAACTTGGCTTAGTGCATGAAAACCCAACGTCGAAGGACTTAAAGACTAATAATAGCATGGTTTCAGTATTGGATGTTCAGCAAAAACGGAGAGATTCGAAGAGATGAGTCCTGCTTAGACTACAGTGGGGCCGACGTCATTCTGTATCCTTGCCACGGCTCCAAAGGAAACCAGTACTGGGAGTACGATATAATCACGAAGCTTCTGCGACATGGTAGCAGTGGCAAGTGCCTGGCGATTAACGAGTCGAAGAATAAACTGCTGATGGAATCATGTGATGATGGCTTCGCCCGGCAACGCTGGCAGCTCGAAAACTACGACGCTAGCAAACTAGCGTAAACTGCAAGCTCGTGGACCAAGGTGGCCCCGCTTTAGAACGATTGAAGCGCCATTTTGCGCGAGGACTTGAGAATTATCGTTAAGCACAGAGTATCTGTACATAATGATCTTTTACATGCTATATTCGAGTATTTTAATGGTGCTTTTAAGTTTTTTAATGTAAACACAATGTATGCGTCATTCTATTTTCATTTTATATATCATATTTCAAGACTGCTTACTTTTTTATGAATATTGACAAACTCGGCAACATATCCATTAGAAATATCTTCACAGTAAACGACGCATATCGTACAGTTGTTCAATTTAGTCAATTAGTTACGTAAATCTGTTTCATTATGCATCAAGTCGAACGTCGCTTGATGCATGCATCGATCATGATCGATTGTTAGTCGACGTACTTAATAAGTAAGTTTTAATGTCCTTTTGTACTTAAACGTTGAAAAAATGCTCGACTGTGGGTCGACTTGTGATCTAATCTTTGTCAAAACAAATGAAAAGCAAACGATGCATTCCTATATCAATTGATACCCTAGTTCTAAGCAAATGCGCTGAATGAGAAATAATAGGTGCACAAGGATTTTCGATAAATGTTGCTCAAAACTTTGTTTATCTTTCTGTAACGCACGTTGCTTCGGCGCAATAGTGTTATGTTTGAAAATCTTGTAAATATTGATTGAGAATTTGACTATAGAATTGTATAGTGATATTTAGCAGATTGTTTAAAAGAATGGTTTGAGAAACGAATGCCATATTATGATTTATGCGTTTGGAGTGTATGATATGAGGCATTATGTAGATGATCAGATGTAGTTGCCACATATGTGCGATATCAATATAATTGCAGTCTTTAGAAATGTGCGATTCATTCTTTTGTGCATCTAATTCCACATCATATCATGTATTGTTAATGATAATGTAACTGTTTTTCATGATATGATCAGTTGTACACTAGTACGTATTTCATGAATTTAATGAACGCTGCGCTTTTTGCGCGCTACGGTAGTCACTGTTTAGCATAATTATTAAGTATCCTGGTATTGATAAACTTTAATCATTAATAATCTATAGGCCAGTTCGGTAATGTATTTAAAATGTGCCTTAATTTCTTGTAAATACATTCGTTAACGAAATTATTTCATATTATTAATTGCACTTGCGAGAATATGCGGATTTGTTGGTTGGTTGATACCATTCTTGATACCATTTTTAGTGATGAATAAATGAAGCCGACCAGAACCACTGTGTTGTTTTTATGTGTTTTTTTTTGCTGATAAATCTGCTAGTTGTGTTTGTTTATGCCTGCTTAAAATTTAGAAATTATAAGCATTTGATTGAAGCATTCTGCCTGTAATAATACTGAAAAACTTGCCAAAGATTCGATAGCAAATCGTGGTATATAGTACGACAATTGGTGGAGGGAGAGAGGGGGAGAAAGGGGGAGAAAACGGGAGAGATTAGGTGAACAGTATAAGGGACGTTGGGGAAGAGACTAGTGTGATTGTGTAAAAGCGAGGGAGGTATGGAAGATAATAGAGGAAGGGAGGGAGAGCTGATAGAGGAATGAAGGGAAAAGGCGGCAGTACTTGCGCTACAGCGAAGCGGAGGCAGGTTTATAATATATCTTCCAAGTTGGGTTTGTTTATGTCTGCTTAAAATTTAGAAATTATAATTTAAAGCATTTGATTGAAGCATCCTGCCTGTAATAATACTGAAAAACTTATTAAAAGGGACTGTTTCTCAAGTTGTAAGTAATAATAATAAATATGCAAAATATTCGCTAATAAATCGTGGTATATAGTACGACAACTGGTGGAGGGAGAGAGGGGGAAGAAGGGGAAGAATGCGGGAGAGATTGGGTGAACCGTATAAGGGACGTTGGGGAAGAGACTAGTGTGATTGTGTAAAAGCGAGGGAGGTA
>JAODVP010089549.1:0-12986 GCA_025400035.1 Tetradonia laticeps
TGAACGGTTCCTGGAACTGGAACTGATCACTTGGAACGCTTTTTGCGAACTGCGCATGCACGTCACCGAATTACCGTCCCGGAACCGTCACTTGGAACAAACCTAATATAATCCAAATTTAACTCTGTAGGTTACACAGAAGCGGAGATATAGCTTCTGAAAAAGCTTCCGTATACAGTCGGACTCGCTTACAACGAAAGTCATGGGGCCCACCATATTAGTTCGTTGTATCCGAGGTTTCATATAATATACAGACAGTATTTACTTAGAAATATATGTATAACCACTCATAAAGCAGTATGCATACTTATAAAAAGTAAACAAACACTGGGAAGACTTTGAAAAACGAGTTCGTTGTATGTGAGTCTCATTCGTTAAAACTGAATTAAGTCGCATATACTTAACATTGGACCAACCATTCGTGAAGCCTGAGTTCGTTGTAAGCGAGTCCGACTGTATATTCACCACATTCATGACAGGATTAAGATAAAGTGATACTGTCTAATATCTAACATAAAATTGTTGTTATGAAAACGGGCGTAGGTTGTACCAAATTTAATTAGCTTTAATGGCAGCCCAAAGTAACCTAAGTGGACTGAAGAGTTTTTTGGTTTTTCAGCTTTATTCGCAGGATCACTGCTTTTCATGAAATTTCAGGTTGAAGTTGGGCAAAACAGGAAATTTAAGTATTGTGAAAAGTACAACTGCTTTTTAAAGAGCTGTATCAACATTCTGGTATAACATTATAGCATATACAGTTTGATTAACACTAAATAAGGTTTGGACGGCGATATCTACTTTATTAGTGTATTTCATTAGGCGTTTTAAAATTACTTTACATAGAAATGAATTTCATTTCGAAACAACATTGACTCATGTTTAAAGTTTCTTCAAAAAATGAAAAATTATATTTCGAAATTTTGAATCCAATTGAGTAGTTATAGATGTCGCTTTTTATCAAACCTACAAAACGAAAGTAACTAGGCATATGTCGAATGTCAAATTATTGACTTCCGCGCATCGGCCATTTTCTTCGCACACGGTGCGTGAAGTCGTGGAGGTCGTGGAAATATCCTAATATTTCCACCAAATCACCGCATTTGAGTGCCAATTTGTGAAAATTGAATGTGTTATCAGTTAGGTGCAGTAGTGGATCATCAGTAACGATGGCTCGATACGGACAGCGTCCGGAAAATGCGCTCAAACGCGCTAATGGTATGTGCCGGCTCAATATGGTGGCATGTGTTGCATGGGGCTTGCTTAACGTGTACGTAACCTGCATTTGCGCGCGTTGCAGAATTCATCGATGTTGGGAAACCAGCTAGAGCGTTGGACACGCTGCAGGAGGTGTTTCGGAACAAGAAATGGTCATACAACTTATCGGAGCTGGTGTTGGAACCGATTATGTTCAAGTACTTGGATTTATGTGTGGAACTCAAGAGATCCCACATTGCCAAGGAGGGGCTGTTCCAGTACCGGAATTTATTTCAGTCTGTCAATGTAGGCTCCTTGGAGAACGTAATCAGAGGGTATTTGAAGATGGCTGAGGAGAAGACTGAGAATGCGAGGGAACAGTCTGCTCAGGCTGTTATTGATATCGACGATTTGGATAATTTAGCGACACCTGAGAGCATTTTATTGAGGTAAATACCTAATTTATTTTTCTATTTATATAACTTTGTAAACTTCTTGTAAAACAAAGCATATAATGATAATTACTGTAGCGCTGTCTCTGGCGAAGACGCGCAAGACCGTTCAGACCGCACAATTCTCACTCCTTGGGTGAAATTCCTCTGGGAATCTTATTGTCAATGCTTGGAACTTCTACGTACAAATGCGCACGTCGAGAATCTGTATCATGACATAGCCTGCATGGCCTTCCAATTCTGTTTGAAGTACAACCGCAAGACGGAATTCCGTAAACTATGCGATAAGCTGCGGAAACATTTGGAGGACATTTGTAAACTACCGGTGCAGGTTGCTAATGTGTCGATTTCTAAACCTGAGACGCAGCAGCTTAATCTAGAGACACGTTTGTATCAATTAGACTCTGCTATTCAAATGGAGTTGTGGCAGGAGGCATACAAAGCTATCGAGGATATTCACAACTTGATGAATATGTCCAAGAAGATGCCAGTGCCGAAAACAATGGCGAATTACTATCAAAAACTGGCTATGGTGTTCTGGAAGGCTGGCAATTACTTGTATCATGCTGCCGCTCTCTTCAAGTTGTACCAGTTGAGTAAGGAGATGAAGAAGAATATTACTCAAGAAGAACTACAACGGTGAGTAATATTCAACTTCCTATTGTTAAAAAATAGATAATTTTAACAATTATTTTTATAATATTAATTACAGTATGGCGTGCCGTGTCCTAATCGCAACTCTTGCTATACCTTTACCATCTGCGCATCCTGAATTCGACAGATTTATCGAAACCGACAAATCCCCGCTTGAAAAAGCTCAACGTTTAGCTGTTTTATTGGGTCTACAACAACCTCCAACTCGTGCTAGTCTTCTGAAAGACGTGGTACGCTTCAACGTCCTAAATCTGGCGACTCCGCAACTCCAGAACCTGTACAATTGGTTAGAAGTGGAATTCCATCCGTTACTTCTGTGCACTCGCGTGCAGAGTGTCATCGACTCTCTACAAGGGGAAGAAGGTAATGCACTTCAAATCTATATCCCTCAATTACAAGACGTGACTTTAGTCCGCCTTGTCCGTCAAATCGCGCAAGTTTATCAAACGATCAAATTCGAACGGCTTATCGAATTGGCTAAATTCACGACTACTTTCCACCTGGAGCGCTTGTTGGTTGACTGTGTTCGGCATAATGACATGCAGATTAGAATTGACCATGGCAATAGATGTGTTCATTTCGGTATGGATTTGAGTGAGAGTCAGCGGGAAGATAAACCCGAGGGTCCTACTCTTCAATCCATGCCGAGTGAACAGATCAGAAACCAGTTGGTTAACATGGCGACAGTTTTGCATCAAGCAATTGCTGTTATTAACCCGAATAAGAAGAAGCAGGAGCGGGAGAAAGTGCGCGCGGCTCTGGTTAACAACTACCACGAGAATAAAGTACTGCAACATCAGAGGATTTTGATGAGGCATAAGATTATCGAGGACAGGAAGGAGTATATTGAGAAGTTGAACACTGTGAGAGAGGAGGAGGAACATAGAAGGTTAGAGGAGTTAGTTAAACAGCAAGCGTTAGCTGAGCAGAAGAGACTTGAGATTGAGCGGGAGGAACGGGAGAGGAAGCGCGCGCAGAATGAGATCCAACAGATTAAGGACAGACATCTGAAGGAGAAGATGCAGCAGATTTCGCAGACCAGTCATGGACAGAAGATTTTGAAGAAATTGGATGAGGATGATATTAAGAAGATGGATGCTGAGCAGATTGCAATTCGGGAGGCTGAGGAATTGCAGAAGGAGCGTAGGGAATTGCAGGCTAAGTTGAAGAGTCAGGAAAAGAAGGTTGATTACTTCGAGAGGGCTAAGCGATTGGAGGAAATTCCTTGGCTGCAGGCTAGTATGAAGGAGAGACAGTTACAGGACAAAGCTTTTTGGGAGCAGGAAGAAAAGGAGAGGATTTCGAATGCTATCGAGGAGCGTAATCAGGCTGTAGCTGCCAGGGAGAGATTGGGACGGATGAAACCCGATAAGGATGCGTTTTTGGATAATCTACTTAAGGAGAGGAATGTGGTGTATGCGGACAAGCTCAAGGAATTCGAGAAGATGTTGAATGAGGAACGCCGGGTTAGGTTATTGGAGCGTAAGAAGAAGAGGGTAGAGGATCGACGTAATAAGTTTTTGAGAGAGAAGGAAGAGGAGGAGGAGAGGAAGCGTGAGGAGAAGTTGCGGCTTGAGGAGGAGGCTAGATTATTACGAAAGGAGCAGGAGGATAGAGAAAAGGAGGAAAAGGAAAGAGCTGAACGTGAGGAGCGTGAACGTTTAGCTAAAGAGAAGATGGATATGCTTGAGAGGGCAGAAGCTAAGAAACGTGCCAGGGAAGAAGAGATTGAGCGGAAATTACAAGAAGATAAAGAAGCTGTGTCTAAGGAGCGGGCTGGTGCTACTAAGGATAAGTATCAATGGCGTAGCAAGACAGGGGAGAAGTCTGCGGATGATGCGGGGTCTGGAGCAGCTGCTCCTGCGCCTTGGCGAAGAGGTGGTGGTGTTGCTACTGAGGGTAGAGGAGGGGAGGAAGGTGTTCGGAAGGAGACTGAGGTGTGGAAGCCTAGGGCCAGGAATTTGGATGGTGATAGAGGTGGTGATAGGGGAGACAGAGATCGCGGGGAGCGCATAGAACGCGGAGAACGATCTGATCGTGATCGTGATAGAGACCGAGAGCGTACGGATAGACCGAGACAAGATGGTGGTAGTTGGCGCATGCGGGATGACCGTGATAATCGCGAGCGGCGTGATCGTGATGACAGAGATAGAGATTTACGTCGTGATGATAGACGTGACGATCGTGAGCGGAGGGATGATAGACGTGATGATAGAGATCGGCGTGATGATAGAGACCGTCGTGATGATAGGGATCGTCGGGATGATAGAGATAGACGAGGGGAGCGTACTTGGGATCGCTCTGCTCCTAAAGATGGGGATGGACCCCGTAGAGGAATTCCGGCTTCAGGTACAAGGGGTCCGAGGGATGCAGGTGCACCGATTAGGCGCGATGGTAACTTGCGAGATGCGCGTACGGATGACAGAAAGGAGATTAGACGAGGTGAAGGGCGTGATATGGATAGTCGGCCACCACCACGTTCTGATAAACGTGAGTATTATAATAATTTATTTCAGTTTATTTCATGTAGTATTTTGCCGGAGAAAATATTTGATCTCTTTTCTTTTCCTATGTATTTATAAACAGCTCGCGAACCAACTGCAGAGGGTGAGGATGGATGGTCGATTGCTAAACGGCGTTAAGACGTCAACATCTACTACAACATTGTATGATTTATATCATTTTGCTTCATTAAAATTACTCTAAAATGTCTTAGGTTAAATGAAGGTGTGTTGATTTACATCACACGTTGTCATTAACTTTGGTAATCCTTTGAAGAATTTGTCTTTATTTTGATTTGTATGAGTGCATATATTTCCTGTTTGGGTAAATAGAAAATGTGCGTTTTCTACTGATAGTGTAGTGGAGATTGCATGTAGGTTAATTTGAATAAATGAATAATGGGATAACGTTTCTTTATATTATAATTGTCTCCCGTTCAGGCCTGGGATTTATAGAAGTGAACCTGCTTGTCGTAAGAGTCGACTAAGGCTGGTTCCACATTGAGCCGGGACGCTGTCGCGTCGTTGATCGTAAGAGATGGGGCTTGCTCAACTTTACTGCGACACGAAACGGCCGACACGCCCCACTACACTAAAAATCACAAATGCGCATGCGCATACCGTCCCGACACCGACACGTCTTCCGACTCAATGTGGAACCAGTATAAATGGTAAATTACATAGACTTTTAAGGCTACTATAATGAAATACTATACTTAATACAATATAATTTAGCATTTAGTAGCCGATTCAGATATAAATATTAAATTAGAATCTTACCGCTTCACTCTGAAAGGGAGAAAATTACCCATAGCAACCGATTAACTGGATCGACACGCTCCCAATTGCGGAGGAGTTCGTATAAATGAAGGCAGTTGGCTATCGGACCTCGTGGCGCACTTGAGAGCGCATCGATCTAGTTAAACGAGGGTTATAGGTTCCAGACCCATCAGCGGTTGGCAATTTTCTCAATTTCACACCGAAGAGGTAAAATTCGAATTTAATATTTCTATTTGAACTATACTTAGTGCTACAAGTACAATTAAATAATTTTTATTAACTAAGAAATCACATCCAAATTATAAATAAGTTGGAATAATTAAATTCTGCTGTGATTACCATTTGAAACTTCCACGAACACCATAATTGGGCTTGGACCTACCGGGTCCACGGATATGCTTATTCCAATGACCGGTAACTTCATGGTTTTCTCCTTTGTGAGTGACACTAGCCCCAGCATTGGTGGTCCCGTCTTGTTTGTTGATATGAGGATTGAATTCTATATCACGACGAGCACGAACTAAGTATAAGGGTTGGTATTCAACTAAATCTTCGAAAGGTAGAAGTTCTTCATTGTTAAGGGTGTTGTATGGATGAGCCATTGTAATGGCGACCAGAACTAATAGGAATCCCAATTTCACGAACATCTAATTTTGAAAACAAGATTTTATTACGTATTTCCAATATGTATTTGTAGATTACATACCTTGATTTTTTTAGGTATTCTGCTGGTGGTAAAGAAATTGTTGAATGTTGCTACTTCAAATTAAATGATGCCGATTTCTGAATTTACTCGTGGTTTTATACTGTTCATCATTTGTGATTATCTTGTAGTGGGTTTCTTTATTGCCGGGGGAATAACTCTTAAACGGGGATTTGGGGATTACATCTTGCAGTATTGTGAATGGATTTGCAACTCATTGGTCTAATTATAGCTCTATAGCAGAACTACTACTACCATATTAAATGGTGTTGAGTGAAGTACATATGCATTTATTTATGTTAATGAGTTAAATTGAAGTGGGAAATGCCATAATATTCAATTAATTTTTAGGTAAAAACAATTGATGTGGGGAAACAAGTGATAATTATTAAGAAGTGAACTAAAATTAAAAGAAAGTGAATATATGTTTTTGAAAAAAACAGTACAAATCTATAATAATTTAATCAATAACGGCCTTACTCATAAACGTTGGTTAACTTTAAATAATGGTTAAATAGTTTCATTTTCATTTATAGGTTGCCTAAAAACTTATAAATATCAAAGTAGGCTTGCAATGCTTTAAAATGTGTGTATTAATTAATGGCGCTTGCTTATAATCCTGTTTAATTATCCGTGGTTAAATAGCTGTCATATTAAGCAGCCTCTGAAGGTTTTTTAAACTACAGTGCCCACTAGTTTAAACCAGCGCATACCTACGGCGTACAGTTCTTGCTTAAATAAGCAATATCAAGTCATCTTCATGCACGTTGACTAAACAAAAGCAAATTACACACTGTTTAACTATATAAGCAGTTGATTAAGTTAATCAAATGTTTAAAATGCTGAATTTTTATTAATAAGGCTGCAAGTAGCTAAGTATACAGGGTTTGTGAGGACTGTACCATAAACCCTCATATATTCCTTGCATGGCGCTTAACTTTAGGTTTCGCAAAAATTCTCTTTAGCGCAAGTCTACACGACAACGAAGTGCTATATCTCCATAACGAGTCACCGAAACCCATAGGTTCTTATATTCAAATGTTCATAAAAATCCTCCACCAACCTCTTAAAGTTTGTTGGTACAGCTCCAACTCACCCTGCATATTAGATATAATGCCAATATGAAGTGTTTTAAAGATAAAATATATTAGGCAAGTAATTAAAATTTGTGACTAATATTCGTCTATAATATGACAACAAAGAGTTACGTACTTAATAATCCTAAAACAAACTCTTAGATATAAATAAAATGTAGTGAACTGAAATTCGACAATGTTGTCTTGCGAAGCAGCTGCAGCAGGAGAGCCTTGGAGTTCCATGACGATGCGGCTATAAAGGTGACATCAGTTGCTCCTGGGAATTGCTTTTGTTCATATATTTTGCAGTGCTGGAAATAAGGTAAGTCTTATTTGTGCTTATTAGTGCTTTCATGCGATGCGGCCATCGACCGTATACGGCAGAAAAAATGATTCGGAGAATTTCGACATTTGGTTTTATCAACGAAACCGTGTCAGACGTACGTTTAAAAAACAGAATCTGATGCTAATGGCGTATACGTCGTAATGACCAGAACTGTAATCAGCCCTACGACAGGCTGAGGTGAGCTCACCCTAAGGTTTCATGGAATTTCTTAGATTTTCTGTTTTTAGTGCCCTTTCAGCTATCCTAAAATTTCGTTCGACTCACCCTGTCTTCTTGGGCTGGTAATGGCTGACCTCAAATGATGCGTTTTTTTCGAATTGCCGGGTATGATATGCGCGGAGGGTAGTTGCAATTCATTATTGTCTTTTGTGCAATGGAAATCTTATTTTAATAAGTTTGGTAGTATAAAGTGGTGTAGTAGGGATAAAACATTAGAGTCATATAAAGACAATCAAAGAGTTTGAAGGTTTGGTGTTCACAAAACACCAGTGCATTATAAGCAATATATTTGTCACCGTCTTGCACGGACGCAGTATTACTATTGACGGCCAATGCAAAGGCTAAATCGTAACAAAACCGCATCATGTGCAGGCTACGAACGATTTCGTCATTCCGGCAATAAAACGGGATTTGTAGAATAGGGCTGAAGTGAACCTTGTTGTCGTAAGAGGCGACTAAATGGTAAACTCTTAAACTTACACATAGACTTTTAAGTGTAATATAAATAAATACGATACTTAATATTACAAGTACATATAAATAATATATATTAAATAAGATATCATGTCCAAATTACAACTAAATTTTAATAGTAAAGCTCTACTGTAACTACCACTTGAAACTTCCACGAACACCATAATTGGGCTTAGACCTACCCGGTCCACGGATATTCTTATTCCAATGACCGGTCACTTCATGGTTATCTCCTTTGTGAGTGACACTAGCCCCAGCATTGGTGGTTCCGTCTTGTTTGTTGATATGAGGATTGAATTCTATATCACGGCGAGCACGAACTAAGTATATGGGTTGATATTCAACAAAATCTTCGAAGGGTACAAGTTCTTCATTAATGTCTTCATTGTTGAGGTTGTTGAAGGGATGAGCCATTGTAATAGCGGTCAAAACTAGTAGGAATCCCAATTTCACGAACATCTGATTTTGAAAACAAGTTTTGATTACATATTTACAATATTTATATGTATGTTATATATGTACATACCTTGATTGATTTTTGTGGATTTATTGAAATGTAGTAATAGAGGTGAAGAAACTAGTCTCTTGCTGGTTTAAACGGAACTGATGTCGATTTCTGAATTCATTTCTGCTTTTATACTGTGCATCATTCTTGATTGTTTGGTAGTGACTTTCTTTATTGTCGAGGGAATAACTGCTAAATGGGGATTTGGGATTTACATTTTAGTGTAGGAATGTGAATGGATTTGCAACTGTTTGGTCTAAATGTAGTTTACAGCAGTACTACTATCATAGTATTAAATCGGGTTGAGTGAAATACTTGTGCATTTGTTTATATTACTGATTTAAATTGAAGTGATAAGAAACATCGGGAATCAACATAATGTTTAATACATCTCAACTAACTCTAATATTGTAACATAAATTGATTTGGAGAAACAAACGATAATTATTAAGAAGTGAACTAAAATTGAAGAGTGAATTTTTGTTTGTGGAAGTGCATATAATTTGATCAATAAGTAACTATGTACACTGAAACCTCGATCTCCCGATCCCCGTACACTCGGAACTCCGGATTACCCGTGCCGGCTCTGCATGTGTTTTTATGTTGAATGTACCGTGATATTGAACTGTCAAAATTAAGATGTTCCACACACAAGGAGTTTTGTACGTAAGTCCGCTAAACCCGAAAATTCGTTCACCCGGAACAGGTGTGGTCCCACCAAGCCCGAGAGATCGAGGTTTCCGTGTATATGTATATTATAAATAATTACAATATAAAGTGTTTAAAAGATACAACTTAGTAGACAGGCAATGAAGGTTTGTGTTTAATATTCGTGTATAAAAGGTGATCAATAGTTACAATCTGGCGCATGACGGCTTGGAGATTGTTGGTTCAAACCGCAGCTGCCTTGCTTGCTGGTGATAGTATGATTTGATAGAGATCCTATAACAAACTCTTACATATAAATAAGTGTAGCAAACTGGAGATCGAGGATGTAGTAATACCAGTGGCGGATTATACACAAGGCGCATGTAGCGCACGCCTCAGGGCGCGATCACTGTGAGGGTCCGGTCCTGCCGCGATTGGCCGAAGGTAATTTATATTTTTTAAGAAAGCAAATTAGCAAAAGGGGCCCGGAAATTTTAGCGCTTCAGGCCCAAAAGTTCCTTAATCTGGCCCTGAGTAATACGAAGCTAACTATAACAGGAGTGCCTTGCAGTTCTGTAACGTTTTTTGATGAAACTATTCGGCAAGTCTGATTTCCTAAACAGACTTGGGAGTTACACAATCTCTCACCATAAATTTGAATCCTTGGTGCAATTATGAATTGATGTTAGAAAATGTGCTTAAGATTTGTCACCAGATTAGGTACCATCGATCTATATGGTCGTTTTAAAATCTATATCTATCTAATCCGGGACACTTTACTTATGGAGTTAGCACAAAGATATGAAGAATATAAAACAGGTCAGTCACAGATCAGGTTACGACGTTAGGGTTGTGTATGGTTTTCCAGAATAGGGAAAAAATTAATACATAACTTCTATAAGTTATGACTTCTAATAGCGCGAATATTTAGTATTGTAAGTGGTAAGACGACAATTCTAAGGTGATTCTACTCAACAGCCATTTATAACGCTTCTAATTGCTACAATCCATCGCCACTAATGCTATATACCAAAAACGACGTGCCGTAAGTGGAGGATTACGTAACAAGTGCTCCTGAGAATCATGTTTGTTCATATATTTTGCCTTATCTCATAGGAAATAAAGTAGATCTTAATTTTAAAGCGCTGTTTACAATTTCTACTTTTGTATATCCCGTTCAGGCCCGGGATTTGTAGAACAGGCGCGAAGTGAACCTGCATGTCGTAAGAGGCGACTAATTGGTAAACTCTTTAAAATTACATATATTTTATTCCATTCCATTCCATTTGATGGCGCCTTCATAGAAGGAACCATATATATATACTATAGTACTATATTGGATACGTTGTGCATTGCCACGCAGGAGGGAGTACTGCAACCACCCCCGGCTCAGAATTTTGTTCTATGTTCTATGACCAGGGATCGTACTTCCCCTCCTGCCGACCTCGAAAAATGCGTATAACCACACCCAATTTCCTGTGATGTATAGGTTGATACGGGTCGGGTACTCTACCCATCCCATTACATATATACTTTTAAGTCTTTTAAAAAATACTATATTAAATATTACAAGTACATTTATAAAGATATAAATAATATTTATTAAGTAGGAAACCATATCGAAATTACAAATAAATATTAATAATAAAGCACTGCTGTAACTACCACTTAAAACTTCCGCGAACACCATAATTGGGCTTAGATCTACCGGGTCCACGGATATTCTTATTCCAATGTCCGGTAACTTCATGGTTATCTCCTTTGTGAGTGACACTAGCCCCAGCATTGGTGGTTCCGTCTTGTTTGTTGATATGAGGATTGAATTCTACATCACGCCGTGCACGGACTAAGTATAAGGATTGGTATTCTACTAAATCTTCGAATGGTACGAGTTCTTCATTAATATCTTCATTGCTAAGAGTATTAAAGGGATGAGCCATTGTAATAGCGACCAAAACTAGTAGAAATCCCAATTTCACGAACATCTGATTTTGCAAACAAGTTATGGTTACATATTTACAATATTTATATGTATACAATGTTTGTACCTTGATTGTTTTTTGTCAATTTATTGAAGTATTCTGGTCGTAGTGAAGAAACTGGTGTATTTTGCTGGTTCAAACTGAACTGATGTCGATTTCTGAATTCATTTCTGCTTTTATACTATTTTTCATTCATGGTTATCTTATAGTGTATTTTCTTTATTGCCGAAGGAAGAACGGTTGCGCGGGGATTCGGGGTTTACATCGTGTTATAGAGATGGGAATGGATACGCAACTTTATGGTCTAATTATAGCTTATAGCACAAGTTCTACCACAGTATTAAATAGTGTGGAGTGAAGTACACATGCATTTGTTTATGTTATTAAATTGAAGTGATAAGATACAGTGGAAATCACTATAATGTTTAATATAATTAACTACAGAACTAAAAATAATTAACCACAGTAACAAGTGATTAGTAAATTTTTTAAAAGCTAATTCAAGGTAAAAAGAAAGTGAACGTGCTTTTGTGGAAGAAGACAGTGCGATTCAATAATTTTACTTAATTCATCCGTAAATCCAATAATTAACACGAAATTCAAATATCGATCGATAAGTTTGCAACACAAACAATTACAATATAGTGTCGTGAAGTGCAGATGTAGTTAATGCTTAGAAAGTGTGACGTGACAAAGAATTACGTAATAATTCTATAATAAACTCTTAAACAAGTAATTTGAAATATGTATACATTCAGCGGCATTTCGCAAAGTCCAACGAAGGCAGTTGCAGCAGGAGAGCCGCTTTACAATTTCTATGTATACATGTGACGTATCCATTGTCCCATATATGAATTATGTTTTGCACTAAATTGCAAATAAGGTAAGTCCCAATTCAAAAGCACTTTTCGTAATTTACAAATCCCCAACAAAAAGCATTGAAATCATGAAAATATCAAGTTCAATATTTGTAGATACGATGGCATTAAGTTGGTCATTTTTGTTAGAACTGGATTTTTCTTAGTAAGAAATTAGTAATACATACATAGTAAAAAATTCTTACTACATATTGGGTTTGATGCACAATCACGAAATAATTTCGGCTGAATACATAGCATGTAAACAAATATGAGTACGCACATTTGAAGGTTCGTCTATATCTGATCCATGAAGGGAACAACGAGTCAATTTAAACTTAT
Organism: Tetradonia laticeps; assembly: GCA_025400035.1. Lineage (NCBI taxonomy): Eukaryota > Metazoa > Arthropoda > Insecta > Coleoptera > Staphylinidae > Tetradonia > Tetradonia laticeps. The sequence continues at coordinate 12,734 of JAODVP010089549.1, forward strand.
TTGATATTATGCCGCGTTCTACTCGAACTTTCATTGTACAGTAAACTTTCGCTAATTCGGACCTCGACAATTCTGTTATTCGTACTAAATGCTCGCTCCCTTGAAATAACATCAACAAATTATAAAAACTCAATGTATTTTTCCATCCCTCTACAAATCATACAAAATGCAGAGGTCGGACGAGTGTGTATGTTCGGTTTCACCCTCTAGAAATCGTACGTAGGTCGCCGAGAACTCGCTATTATTCGTAACT
>JAODVP010089560.1:0-12985 GCA_025400035.1 Tetradonia laticeps
ATCAAAAAATGAAAAAAACTGCTCGATACAGAATGATAATCTGCATGCAATAGCGGAAACAGTTTTCCTCTAACTCTAATATTTTCCGAGAAAAACGGGAAAATTATTTTCAGAATTTTTTGAATGGGTCTCGGAAAAATTTTAAACTTTCAGTAACCATACAAATTGGGACAAGTAAGTCATATTTGAAGGAATTTTTTGATTATATCTTAAATTCTTAAAGTTATTAAAGATTTTTGAAAAATTAAATTTTTTGAAAATACCAATTTTTTCAAGTGTCATATACGTGGAGAATAGCGTAGTTCCTTAATCAAATAAGAAAATCAAGAAAATTTGTTCTTCCTATGAAATAGGACAAGTCCAGTTTTAAAGGTTACACGTAATTAATTCATATCTTTGAAACAAATTGAGATATCACAAAAGTACAAACGTAGCTCAAATCAGGAGGAAATTGTACATCGGATACAACTTTAAAACATTTAAAAATTGCAGTTAAAAAAAATGTGTAACGCCCTTTTGCCAGGAAAGTATTAAAGTAACCGAAATTAAACTTACACCTAGAGATAGCTAATGCCTATAACTACATAATATCAAAATTTCAGCTAGATCCGAACACTTCCATGCAAAACGACCAAAATTCTCCCACTAACACTGCCCACTTTTTGGTAGAAAAAACTGAAATTTACATAATCAAAAAATGAAAAAAACTGCTCGATACAGAATAATAATCTGTATGCAATAGCGTAAAAAGTTTTCCTCTAATTCCAATATTTTCCAAGAAAAACAGGAAAATAATTTTCAGAATTTTTTGAATGGGTCTCGGAAAAATTTGAAACTTTCAGTACTCATCCTGATTAAGGCAACGAAATCATATTTGAAGGAATTTTTTCGATATCACTTAAATTGTTAGTTATTAAAGATTTTCGAAAAATTCATATTTTTTAAAATATAAAATATGTGGAAAATAACGTAGTTCTTTAATCACATCCGAATTGTATATACATCCGTATATGTACCCACAAACTGAAGATATTTTATATTTTCCATTTTTACTTTTGCATGTGAATAAAATATTATCAATTAATTTATTATCAACCATTACGTATTTCATCCATATTTCATTTATTTTCTCCGTAAGTCTTGGTAAATAATAAACAATAAATATACAATATTTTTGATTAAATAGAATATCCCATAGATAAAAACAAAGAAAAAAATAATATACTATATGTTCTATCAATAGTATCAGACTATAGTTATGACATAAAGCTTACAATTAGAGATGTAGATACATAATAGATTTCGAAAAAAGTTTAATCCCGTTGTTCACAATCGACTAACTAATAAACTAAAACAATGATGGAAAGAACACACGAAACTGTTCTCAAAACAAAACTGTAAACCATATATAACATGGAAGAAAAATGATCACTTCCGAGAATATCCAATTATTACACATCGTTCTTATTATATATTAATTATTGTTTTGCATTTCTGTCTTCAATTTGTTCTAGTTATTTTCTTCATTAAGTCCGCAGCTTGTTTCACACGCGCAACTACGCGTGGTTTGCTTCGCGAGTCTAGCATCGCGTATAAACAATCCTTGGCGTTATAATACAAAAAACATTTCTCGTAACTTTCAATATAGATAGAAAACTATAGCTGATTCTTTCACGTCTTCGTCTTCGTTTTTGCCTTATCATTTATCATTAAAGTATTCTACGTTATTCTTCTTGTTTATGATGCATTTGCAGCAAATATTAATCGGTTATCGATCGGTATAAGTTAATTCCAATGCACATGCCTTGTGAATTACTGATTACATTCAATTTGTGTTATCCATTCATCAATCTATAACTTAAACAAGCACTTCGGTATAACTTATAACTTATATTACAAATTAGTTTAGTAGTATGTCCACCACAGCTATCATATCATAGCATTCGTTACCGATTGGATTATCTTAGAATTGATTACTTTTACGTTTTATGAACATCGCACATAACCTAAACGATATTGTATATTCATAATACGTGAGAATTTCATTAATTTTGACCTTCACAGAGTGCAGGTGTCCATACTTTCGGGCTCACTTCAGTTAAACTCACTAATAGATTAACTAAACTAAACAACTAAAGTGCGAAAAGAACTCTAATTCTATGCATGTATGTTTAATGGAAATTTCCAACTTTCAAACGACTCGTGGAACCGAAACGGCGTCACACTAAACATTAATTAACGATTAAACTGCTACGATTTTAGCCGTAATTTCGGTGATAGTATTGATCACCGCCTGTAATAGTCAGCATTCGTTAGAATTATACAAAATATCCACAATTAGAAAACACTCGGTGTGATCTTCAGTATGATCATCCAGCATCACGAAATTATATCATTGTATCACTTTTGTATCGCATATCGCCAAGCAAAGAACATTGTCAGAACATGAACTGTGAAATTTTGGACAGAATGTAAGTCTCCAGTATAGCCGGTGTACTTTGCCACAGGTAGAATAAATACATAATTGGTTGCAAGCAAGCGCAGTTTGTATACTTAGTTAGAATGTGTAGTGGCTAGTACTAGTTTAAATATAGTCATATTTGTTATTGGCGCTGCTGATTCCGAATCTCATTTCAAATGATCATAAGAAAAGAAACATAACCACAAAATCATTTTAACGCGCATGCGTACAAGTTAGGGTTGCAAGTTAATATATAATCGATTAATATACCATCTGAAGTGCAGATATATCGTTATAATTTGAGAAAAAAATAAAAATATCTCAAACCAGTAGCGCCAATAACAAATTAACTTACTAACATATATTGTGGACGACTTTTGGCCAGAATCCAATCAACAGCATTAGATATGCGTCCCACCATACAGAATTTACCATCCTCATCATCGCGTATAACCTCTAAGGGCATTGTTACTCTAATCAATATTCTACGCTTGTATTGACGTGTTTTATGTGTGTAATATAGTCGTACCTTGTCACCATAAGCTTACTTTAGGATATTACGGGCGTGAACTAATACCGATCTCAGCGGCACTTCCTGCGATATCGGCCGAATAAATAACTTAACATGCTTGTGCAAATCATCGCAAACCGCAACACCTACAACAGAGCTAGCAACAAATACTCATACTCATGTTCATACCGCACCGTTCTATTGTTCTATCAATTCACTATATCTCGTTCGACTTATCACTACTCCTCACTGCCGCGCGCGCTTTACGATAATCATAATAATTATGTGTTTATAATAGATAAAGTACATTAATGTAGCGGTCTATTTACTAGTGTCCGGTGACCGGTCGCAATTCTTTGATCTGCCTTATCAGATATGCTTTTTCGTCGTTAAACTGCTCGTCGTCGGCCCGATCCGTGTGGAACTTCATTAAGAACGCCACCAGCTTATCTTGGTTACGTAATAAAATGTCTAATATTGGCTTCGGTTTGTTTGGATTCGCGACGAATACCTGGAACATATTAGAGTGTTAATTAATTGACAATAAATTATCACTATCATTATCACATTATACATATTTATATGCAACCTTGAGGAGGTTTTATGAATTATGCCTGGTAGCAAATCGTAAATTTTTGTCACTTCAACTTTAGATTCTTATTTGGATAAGTTTCGGTCGAAGCATGCCCTATTGCAACTTTTGTCTAAAAGTATAAGAGTGTGGACAAGCATGCTAGTTACTAGCATGCTTCTTACTCTACACCGTTTGTACTTTTCGTCACAGTTGACGAACTATGCATGTACGTGAAGCATAAAGCATGCCAGTTACTGGCATATATTTACGGTTCGGAACAGTAAACAGTAAAAACCTAAATTGCATAAGAAAATAATTTCCGAACAACGGCGTAACGCAAATGATGTTTGGCGGAGTGTATCTAATGTTTATTACGTGGTAAACAGAATTTGAAAATTTTTATTTGCGTCATTATGGTCCCGAACCGTAGATATGTACATGCCCTAAGAGATATCGGAACATAGTTTTAGCAAGATCTGGTGTGGTAAAGTCTTTATGAATCATCGTTAATTCCAATTTACAAATTTAACAATTGGCTGCTTAAATTCTAATTCTGGGTACTTCCGTTGGATCCCGGACTTGAATACCTTGTTCACACCACACCAGACACTACAAAATCGAATACTAAACATCGAAATCTCTTCTAGAGGGCGCCGTGAACCGCTATAAGTTTCCGCAGCGTGTGGGTGCCACATGTCCCGACCACCGGTGGCTATGTGTGCGTTCGACCTTATGCCAGTGATTTTCAACTGATCAGGTGTGCTATGTTTGTGAACCATTATAAAATTCACTACATAACTATTTTAAGTAACAATTTGTACATGAAGGAATCAGGTAGTCGATGATATTTTGTATCAAACAACCAAGACTCAATTAATAAGGTATTAGTTTTTAGTAAGATTCCTAAGAACAGTTATAAAGATATTGATTGAAATGTATCAAGTTTATCGGCATTTCCTAACTAGGCTATGAAAAATGTATTAACTTGGGAACGAATTATCACGCCTATAAATCAGGTGAAATCGCTGCTATTTATACATTATGTGCATGAATGCTTCAATAACGTGTCTGCAAAGTTTTATATAAATCCTAAGAAAACGGTTTTACGCTAGTGCTAGTTCAATAGGAATATTGTACCACATGCTACAAAAATAAAAACAGTTGTAGTACTGTGCTAGTAGTAGTTCCAATGATATTCTAAATTATTACTACACCACCAAGTTGCAATTTGACTAAAATGCATGTACATATAATGAACCTGCTTGTAGCGAACCCCGAATTTAACGCGAACCAGGATTTTACGAAAAAAACTGAAGAATGTATTTATTTGGTTGGTCAATGTTGGTTCGGTTAATGATTAATGATTAAATTAAAAAATAAAAATAAAGGGGCATTGGAAACAAGAAAAGGCTGTGTTTTCTTAATTTATGGTTTCATGCAGCCTTGGGCTATCGTTTCACTAGGTGCGTGTCGCCCAGCGAGCACTTTATTGGGCTTTTAAAATTCATGTGTGTATTCTTCTTATTTCAAGGATTTTTGTGCATTGTACCACATCAATTGTGTGTATTATTGAATTCGTAACGTGGAATTGATATTATTCAGTCACCTGAAGCGCCTTAAACTTTATTAAAAAAAAGAGAGAGAGAAAAAAACTTCAGGCAATGCTCGGTTCATATGGTACTGTTTTTTGCCGATCTGTTTTTTGCCGAAACGGCGATACTATATATTCGCCACCACCACCCGATTCGGTTTTTTAAACGTACGACTGATACGACAAAACAGTATGTCAAAATTCGCCGAATCGAATTTGCAGCAAAACAAAAAAGGTCTAAATGTGCATTAATATGATATATCATAAAAATCCGCCCCCTAATGATAACAACGATAACAATATTATTACATACGGGTTTTACCATTGTTTAAAGTGTCATTTGATAATAAATGACTCACATCGATTAAGATTACGATGTTTGACGATAGTTAGCATATTTAAACATTATCATTATACTCTACATTGATATAATGTAAGCAATTGTGGCAAGAAAATACAAATATCAAATAATCTCTCACCTTGAATACATGGAAAGCTTCGAACTGAATATTCCGAGATCGTTCCTTTAGCATATTCATCATGAGTTTCAAATTATCAGGATTAGAAATGTATTTCGTCATAACCTAAAAGTAATCACAATTAAGTCGTAGGTATGAATCACCGAAAAATGCGTCTATCTCTAGAACACAATACAGTACAGCACAATACAACATAACTCACGGTAAAATTATGTCGATCCAATAACAGCTCCCCGAGCAATTTCAAACTTTGTCTCCGTGTGACGTAATTTTCCGAGTTGAGGAGGCGCTGGTAATGCGTGAATACTTTGTCGTAGTTTGTTTCCAAGAAGTCAGCGCACAGCATTTTGTGTCGTGTTAGAAGTTCCTATAATTAATTTCATGATTTTTAGGTTAGATTGTATATTCTAATAGATGTGTTGTTACTTTAAACGTCGAAAACGCATCGGACGCGATGTCGAACGTAGAAACCTCAACGTAAGTGAAGAAGTTATAAAAGTCCTCAGAGTGCAACATTATCTTAGCTAGTGCTTCATATCTCGCACATTCTCGTAACATTGTTCCACAATTTAAAGCAATTTCTTGGTGTTCATAACTTGAAAATACACATAAACGTAAGAAATATTATTTCCCTGCATGTGCGCAGCTTACCCAGTCATCAGCGTAAATAAAATCTCTGGTTTCGTGCAAATATACTCAACCGTCGGCGACCTCGTCCCAATCTGCCTGCGTAAAATGTTGTTGAACACCTGAGCCACGTCCTTCTTGCCCTCAAAGTCGATGCGGTTAAGGTTCTGAATGAGCAGCAGCAGCAGGTTGCTGTTGTAGAGCTCTTGAGCGAGTTGTGCAACGATAATATCAGTCTGTGGCTCAGCGTCGGAGGTTCCATACAGCATGTTCTTGATCAGCACCAAGTTCTTACTCACATCTTCCTGCGCTTTCTCGGCCTTCTTGTCGCCCTTCTCCAGCGAGTTCACCGACTCTTTCAGCGCCTTCACCACGTCGGCCGGGCTCTTCTGCGATTTTCCGAACAACGGCATGTTTCTGGCGCAATATTTAATAATAAATGGATGAGTGGAGTGCAACTGCGGCTGGTGTCAACTGACTGACACTGGATGCACGTATCAAGCAATCGCTAGCGCACTAGGTGTGCTTGAAACAAATTAACGTGTTAATGCTCGTTGCGTATGCGAGCCGATTCTTATTACCGTAACATATCACGATCGACAATTAGTCTGTAATTTCTTCCTAAACAGATTATCTGCCATGAATACTTGACAGGAGCGCGTGTGACTGTGTGCGACCGTGTGTCCGCGTGTGCCCGTGTGACGACCGCGCTCGCAAACCTTGCGAAGCTCGCGAACGCACGAGAATTAACGAGAGTCTAAGGAGTGAATTTACTTTCAAATATTCTTAGCGTATGCGTTTATCTTATTAATTTACATGTAGCTTAGTTTTTTGGCTACATCGTGTACATAATTCTAGGTAAGTCAGTAGGTGTTCTACGTTGTTCTACGCGTTCTACGTATTCAAATTAGTGTGAAGGTTATTTATAAAACAGAAGTGTCAAAAGCGTCAAAAGCATTTCGCGTCGATCGGAATATTTCGTGGTAGCTCGTAGCTCGACAATGACGGAGCTTCTTTAATAATTAAAAATTTTCTAAATTTATTCCAGTAATCTTATATTTGTTTAAAATTTATAAACATAAATTGCTAAGCATATAGTTTTGTTAGTTTTTTAGTGTTCAAAATTTTTATTCGGTTGTAGTAATTGAATAATCGCTCGCAAGTGATGCGTTTGCAAGATTGCAACCCTAAATGTGTACATTTGGTTGCATAGATCATATTCCTCCCACCACATTGACTGTATTTACCGGCTGCATGCGAAGTGAAAGTAAAATGGTGAAGCGGGTGAAGCGCGTCTCCAACTGTCTCCAACCTCTCCAACCTTACTTTCGAAAATTGCAAGGATTGTAGAGCCCGTAGAGCCTTTTCACACATTTCCTAACATTTTTGTCCATCTTGTCTCAATTAGTTAATATCTCTCTGTTGACAAGCAAGGAAACCGTAATTCAAGGTAATATTCTACTTGATTAAAACAATATTAGATTTACACTATCAGCATTATTTCGACTACTTGCTCAATTGACTTTAATTCAATTGTTTCTTCTTACAACAATTCAAGATGGTTGATGTAAATAACATGACTGACGATGAAATCCGTACCAAATTGGTAGAGTATGGTTTTCCAGTGATGCCCATTACAAGCACAACTAAAAGTTTAATGGTGAAGAAACTGAAGTTGTTGATGGAAACTAAAGGAAAGCCGGCATCAGAGAGGAGGTAATCATAGATTTATTTATCTAATATATAATAATAATGTAATATTATGCAATTTTATGCAACAGATCTCTTGGAAAGTTCTCTAGTGATGAGGAAAGTGATGCCGACGCTAAAGCAACGAAGAAAGACAAAAATAGAAGAGTTACAATGGCAGTCACTCCGATGCAGCAGACAAAAACCCGAAATGCTTCCGAAGAGAAGAATGAAATGGATCCACCCTCGATGGTCCCCAAGGAGAAGAAGAAATCCAAATCTACGAAAATTATCGTAGAAGTCAAAGGCGCTCCGGATACCAATTCTGATACAGAGCCCGAAATTGAAGTTGTGCCTATTAAGAAGAAGCCGTCACCAATCAAGGAGCCGACTCCTCCATTAGTGAGACCGACGAAGCCATTGGAGGCGGTGTGGACCAGAACACTGAGTGCAACCTCCCGATCTACAATCTACTCCAGTCCCACCTCGGATGGAGCTGAGAAGTTAGAGCAGATGCGTTCCCGGTTGAGTTTGGGTGCTAGGAAAGATTACTACACTGGATCAACTCTACCGTCTGAGGATCTTAGTGCAGAAGACACTCCGTTCTTGAGTAACTTCACTCGTAGGTTGTCGCAGATGTCGCCACGGAACGGTGTGGAAGCAGGGGATAGTCTGGGAAGTCCTTTGTATTCTCGATCGAACTATGGCACTAGTACTGTGAGGTATAGCTTTAATTCATCAATCAAAACCACATGTAGCAACTGAAATATTTTCTTTTGTTGTAGACCCAGAGTTCGTGATAATTCTAAGACTACGTACGTCAGCAGCACTGAGGATGTCGGCAGCAAACCATCCAATTCCAATGTGTCTTTCATTTTAATTGCAGTCGCCGCTTTGTTCTTTATTGTTCTCGGCGCTTTGTATTACGGGATGCATAGCGGTGAAGAAACTGCTGCGATTGTGGGCAGAGCAAGTAAATATGAACCACAAGATGGTTTATAAATTTGTATTTGTGCTTATCAGAATAGTAGTGTAGATTAGAATTATTTTTCTAATTTGGCATCGTTTCACGAAAAGATGTTTCTACAAGTTATATTCAGATTAATAAACATGTTAATAACTTTCATTTCATGCAAAATATCGTCAAAATGGCGACGGTTGCCCTACCACTACGCGCGACAAGTCATTCCAATTGCAAGTAATGAATTCTTTGAACCTTACATTAATTACCTTAATTACATTTGAATCTGAGGGCGACTTTCTGAGCTATAATACCAAAACGTATACCTTGATTTTGTTGCCTCGTTTTTTCAAATTTAACCCCCGTGTAGACCAAGAATATAGACGTATTCACGTCAAAAAACACAAATTGGGGAAAATTTTCATCAACAAAATGCAGCCAAATAAGTTATTATCCCCAAAAAACATTTTTGTCCTGGACGAAACAGAAAATGACTTGGCGTGACCCTGACAGGTTATATTTAGTTATAAAAATATTGCATAGTAACAAAAACTAACATTTAATTACCAATTTTATTCCAAATATATGCATCAATATAAGATTCAGAAAAATAGTTACAATATAACTAATCAATTATGTATTAGTCGCTTAATCCACTCAACGCAAAGGAGTTTGACGTAAATATTCTTTACCAGATGGCAATTCCATAGTTTTAGCATCGGGGAACTTCTCCTTTGCTTGTTCAGCAGTTACACTCGGTTGAATCATCACTAAATCGCCTTCTTTCCAATCAGCAGGCGTCGCTATTAAATGTTTATCAGTTAATTGCAAAGAGTCGATTACCCTCAAGATTTCACTAAAAAAAATACAATAAAATTAGCAATAAATTGAACTATGCAATATTACATGGTATACTGAACTAATCAATAAACTTACTCAAAATTACGACCGGTTGTAGCGGGATACAAAATAGACATGCGGAATTTTTTCTTGGCATCGATGACAAACACAGCACGAGCAGTCAGTGGAACACCCGCAGCGTTCTTTTCGTCCAAATCCAGCATGTTTAACATAACGGACAAATCACGGGATTCATCAGCGATAATTGGGTAGGGAAAGCCATCACCAGTGATATTTCCGTATGTTTTAATGTCCTTGAGCCAGTCCAAATGATTTTGGACGCTGTCCAAAGACAAGGCAATCGGTTTAACTCCTCTTTTTTCAAATTCAGGCATGAGATTTGCAACCCTGGCTAGTTCAGTAGTACACACCGGGGTGAAATCGGCTGGATGAGAGAATAAAATTCCCCAGCTAAATCAGAAACAAAAATTATGAAACTTATGACGCAAATATAAAGTGAGGTTAACGCAATAGAATCATTTGATTTTAGAAGGAAATAAAGTGATTCTTACGAGTCTCCAAGCCATGTGTGAAAGTCAATGTCGCCGACTGTGGTCTTCGCTTTGAAATTGGGAAATTCACTTCCTAATTGCAACATGACCGCTTGATTTCCTTCGCTTTTCTCACTTATCGTGTCAACAGCCGGCTCGCTTGTGTTATTGGTATCAGTCGTGTCGACCACGATCTCACTTGTTGCACTCGTAGCACTGTCACCGTCCGTACTTAGCGCACTCGCAGCAATTGTTGGAGTTTCCTCCTCTGCAATTGCCGTTGCCATCAATGACATAATTGTAATAAATATAGCAACTAATATTTGAGTTTGTTTCCGGTACATAATGATTACGATACTGTTTGTGTGGTGCTTTTATACGCGCGGAATGGAAATGAAATTGTTTTTAGAATACGAGACGTATCGTCCACTTTCGATAATTAATTTTTCTATTTAATCTGACCTGTATCAATTGAACGTTTTTACTGGAAGGAAAACATTGCGTTTATCGCCAATTCAGCGAATTGTAACGAATGGCATATAATGCTGCTGCTTTTATACAGCAGTGTTTAGTAGTGTGGGATGGTATCATGTACTAATGCCATAAATATTTCATATCAAACGAATAGCGGTCATTATGATTACAATCGATGATAAACATTCAACATTTTTTATGTCTAATAACTATGACTACTACCATATGAATGAGCACTTCACTGTTTTAACACCTTTATGTGTTAGGATTAATTGTTAATTACATCGGAATTGATAAATGTTTGTTGGATTTGTTTATTGTCTGAACGGGGGTTCTACAATTGTGATAGAATTTGAAAACAATCAGTTGAAAATACAATAGTGTGTGTATTAGTAACAAACAATATTGGATAGCACTCGGGCACAATTGGATGTTAACACGAAGCATCATGCGGCATTCCGTGAAGTGCAAACAAATTTAACCAATATTTCATTACAGATTTCATTCAGTTCGGATCATTCATGCACAGTTTAGAATAAAACCATAGTTTAATGCTTTTAAATTTGTATGCAAGCAAATTGAAGTGCAAATGCAGAAAGTCTTGTGGAAGAAGAAAAATGAATATCGACAGCAGAATAACTGTGGAGAACCTGATTAAATATAAAAATTGGTTTCCTCTGTTCCGGACTCCAAAAACCGCGACGTCGACGAGGCATGTAAAAATATAAAGACTCGACATTGCTGGAAAATGATTACCAGAATGTTGCAGCCATTTATCTATATTAACAGTATAAAATTACATCTATAGCCACATCCGGATAAATCTGTTAACCCCTTCAATGGATATTTGGATAAGCATTGGTTTTATCGTGTTATATATGTAAAAACTTCTTAAAACTAAGCAATAGATGTTGCATGCCTAATAAAAATTTGATAAAGTCAGGTCCTATTGATTTAAATGAGCAAATATTTGCAAAACACCTGAAAATGCATTGTTTCATTTATTTTTAAGAATACTAGTCATAAATTTTGCTTATAAATTTATTTATTACCCATACTATTTTATTTCCAGAGTTTTCCAATGAAATACCATATAATAATCTGATATTCTACAGTTATAAATAAATCAGCTTGAGAATCAGTGATTTCAGAGACAAAAATTACAAATAAAATCATTCTTCGGAATTAACACACAAGGTTAGCGAGACCAAAAACTCCAAGAATTTGCCGAAGGATTCTAACGATCGAGGTCACCAGATCCTGAGGTAATCCCAACCCGGATATATTCAACAAGCAGGGAATAGTAAGAACATTGCCTTCAGTTTGTGCACATGCAGTGGAAACCTGTAATATTCAGTTTAAATTTTAATTGAATTATCAAACTTCATAACTATAGATAAATAATGAAATATCTTACCATTGCCACTATGACAGCAACAAAGAAGAAAGCAGTAACTTTACCAATAGCCATTTTGTAATTGTTGAATTGTGTAGAGAAATGCTGGGAAGTATTGTCTTAACTGCTGTTGAAGCTGATGTGTTTTCGATGCTCTAGTTGTCGATATTTATATGATTCTCAAATATTAAGTTACTTACGTTGAAATTTTGTGAAACCATTGTTTTTACGAATTGTCCTCCAGTAAAACGATAAATTTGTCAATATTGATTGTAATTACAGGTAAAATACTTAAATATTACCAAGCCATGAGTGAATTACGTAATTCTTAATACTACCGCCTTCCGTATTTCGACTATTGTGGAAAGTACGAAAACATTGATAAGTAAAATATTACCTATGGTAGTATTCGTATTAAAATTAACGATATCACTGATATCACCAATGAAACGCTGAGTAATTATTTACAAATTCAATTGAAATAAAACTTCCATGTTTCGAAACAACACAGTTGGTCTCCCTTACTTTATTATTATTTTTGGTTTGGTGTAATGTACCTTGAGATATTTTTGATGTAATGAATTTAAGATATGACAAACTTATGAAGATGCCGAAGATGCTCTAATCAATTTTCAGGATTAAATACATTTTTAAGTGGTGATATATGCTGTTTCACTGGAGACAGTGCAACATCATTTATGATTCTTTATCTATTGTAAGCTTAAAAGTTACCTTACCAAGCTAAATAGAAATGAAAACTTTAAATTATAATAATCATATAGCTCTGTAGTTTTGGATTAATGATATACTTATCTTAGTAGTTATCTAATC
>JAODVP010089582.1:0-12982 GCA_025400035.1 Tetradonia laticeps
AAAATAATTAGCTACAGCGAAGCGTAGCCAGGCCTTCTAGTATTTTATATAGATGAATGTATGTTTTAAATTTTAATGAAGACTGTCTATGAAAACTTAAATAGATGTAGTACGGTGTCGAAGCCAAACGAATACTGATTGTAAATTTAGTAATGCGGTACGTTTCCCCGCGTGGCACCCCTTTCCGTGCCGGGTGTGCAGAGATTCTTTGCATCTTCAGGTCTCTACTACTATCATAGCTGGGTAATTAGCGGATGCGACGGTTTGTGACGCCGCTCTGATGGGGCCCCATTATGTATGCCTTGATTTCGTTACATTGATTAACATAACTATATTTAAATTTGATAAACGTATTCACGTAAATATATGACATTGCAAACCTCGGTATATACTTCGCGCGATATGTCCCGGTCCTCATTTATCGTAATGAATTCGTATATCTATCTTTTAACTATCCAGTTTTATAATTGAAGTTGGCATTGATTCAAATCTATTATGCTAAACCCGAGTTATCACTAGTGATAGTAATTATCATAAGCTGCTACATTGAATTTTAATGTTTAAAAATGTAATGTTTTGTATCATGCATACATCATTTTTTAACCGCCTTTTTTAATATGCTGTTGGGATCAGTATCAGTAGCCTAAATCCAATTTTGCAAATTCTCAAAGCTGTCGAGACTTGTGCTAACTTTTTGGCACGTGATGAAGTGGCAACACATATAGTATTCTATATGTATTAATAAAATCTTAACTTTCAGCTATGAAATCCTTAATCCCGCAGAAGTACATAGGGGAAATTCAATAAATTAATAGTATTAACAGTTAATACGAATGAATTACTCCTTATTCTCCAAAAACAGAGTAAAAATTTCGCTTAACCACTAAATCTACAAAATCTATTTCATTTTATGTAACTCTAGAGTTATACTGTGTCCCGTGAAATGTTGTTAATTTCTTTTATTCAAACACCTTATAAGAATCAATGTCAATATTTTAAACTAATATTTTATAATAGATATATGTTTACTAGATCAACTGCTTGAAATTTTAACCGAAGTCGTACATTGTCTGACAATGAGTGAGTCAAAAATTTTTTTAGATTTACCCCCCCATTTAAACCAATATAGAGCTAGCTATTCATTCTATTCACATTATTCACCATAAACAATGTTTTTATTCACTGTACTATTATTGATTGGGCTATTAATACTATTCAGCAGTGATTACGTTTTAAATCCCTCAATAAGAATAGCGATTGAATGTAAAACTTCCTTAATTTACGTCTAGTCAAAAGAAATTTGTAATTTGGGTAAATGCATACACCGCGTACACCTGCGTGGATTTTCGCCAGCGGACTCTGACTGGGTCGCCTGGCAAATCACAACCAGAACCTGTTCACCTGTGCGCCAGGCGCACACTACACGGGGCACACCTCTACATGCCGTATATAGGCGCAAATACATAACACCAGGTATGCGGCGTGTGTACCTGCCTGGGTTGTAGAGTGGCACGACGCGACATGGAATACCAGCCCGTGTGAGCTCCGTCCAGCAGTCGCAGTTCGACCTCGCGCGTTTCCATTCCTTCGTTGAGGTGCTGAGGTGCAGCTTTTGTAAACTCGCGCGTTTTGTGGCGCATGGCGCATTTGGACTTAAAGTCCAACAATCGATGCTAAAAAGTGCATACAAGTTCTTGGATTACTCAACAATTCAAACACATTGTACATAAAAGTAAGTTTAGATGAGTAAACTAAAATTAAGTTATTAACATTATAATTACGAGGTAGACATTATGCGTTGGCTAGATGTGGAACAAAAAGTCCTTGGCGAAGCACAGCATGCGCAAAGTGCGAAAATCACGTCAAATGCACCACACAATGTTTACACGCACGGCTGAATTTTACACTTATCAAGCATTAAATAATAGCTAACCAAGTGCAAATACCTGAGCACAGGTAGCAACTGTTTGAAAGAGATTGATAATACATGACTGGTATTCGCTGAGTGTGAAGGAATGTCATGTGATAAGCTATTTCAATGGCGTTGCCAGGATATGTATCATAATTATTTGTGTTAATTACTGACGCTGGTTATGATAAAATTTGTTATTTTTTAGGTTAGTATACTTTTTGGTTAGTGTTGTAGAAGGCTTCAAGTGTCGACTATCTGCTTAACATTCCGATCATGTCTAACATTTCAAGGGCAGACTTTCGTTTCACTTATTCACTCAATCTACTGATTCATATTCACGTCGGAGTTTGAATCACGATGCAACATAACAAGTTTTGTTGTGGTTTCATTTGCCGACTTGTAAATGTTTACGTATTTAGCTGAGGTTTGTCTTGCAATTAAATTAAATTGACTTGAGATTCAATTACTTAGCTGATATTCTGTTACATACATGTTCCACTGCTTTGAAGATTATTTTCTGAGTTATAGGTCGACAGTGTATAAATCAGTCAAATTCTTTAAGAATTAATTAGTGGTTTATATCCTAACTTTGATGATATAATTTATTCGGGAATTATAGAAAAAGTAATCGAAGAGGAACATAAAAAATATGTTTTAACGTTTTGATACCAAACATAGAATTTGTAGGAAAAAATCGGAATTGTAATAAATAGATTAAATTTTAGACCGATAAAATGATACTAGATAATACTATGTATTATTAAACTTCAGTAAAAAATTTCAAGTGGATACATGCGGAGTATCAAACACGAAAAGTTTAGATACATATTAGACAACATGACAGGTAATAAAAATATACGATATTTCGTACTTTTATAAAATGATTTCTTCTTATAGCAATTAATTTACGAACATAAACTCAATCATTAATGATAAACGTGAGAGTGTTGATGGATCTTAATAAATTTTATTGAAGTTTTACAACTCGCACAACCACTAAAAACAACATTATGTTTATGTCTTTAATTAGTAACCCTTTCACTGCTTATGATATACTGTATACAGGGTGATTGGAAGCTCGAAGCTTTAAAAGGAAGTTAGCCTAGACCATTTAGAACAAGGGTCTTCAACCTTTTATTACTCCAACGCTACATTCTGGGAGTACAAATAATTTTAGTAGATCCATATATGTATTTATATATTTATGGGTCTTTAATCAATATATACTTTGCCTGAATTTTAGTGTAGTTCAGTGTTTCCCAACCGTTGGGGCGTGGGCGAGTTTCTGGTGGGTTGCGACGTGGAAATAACTTTTGACAAGAAAATTGATTTATAGCTTGTACAATCGAACCTCCGCTTTATCTAAAATATAATTTTTAACATATCTATCCAAACATGACCTAGAAAAATTTCCAACTTTGGTTTACCTTAACCAAACTTTCAAATACATATTATCTTTGGTAGGTAAAGTAGTTACTTTTTCTCTCAATAAATGCAATTTTCAATAAACTAACGAGGCAAAACTTAGAACGAGTTCCAATCTTAATTTTGCTTACCAATCTTCAAATGTCGGTTCATAGTGAGGTTTGAGATCGATTTTTTGCATCAAAAATCTACTTTGCAACCTGAATATAAAGACATAATCTAAGAAACCATATCCTAACTATCAATTCTATCAGTGAATCTCTCTAACAACATATTCAACAAAAACCATTTTAAAATAATATATCTAAACCTAACATTTGTAATCTATCATTATCAGGTTTGAAAATAAGTTTTTTTTATGGAAAGGGCAATTTTAGTTTTTAGTTTTCCTTTTCATATGATGCGAGGCTAGGTTAGGTTAGGCGTCGCGAATATGAAAAAAGATCAGAAGGTGGGTCGCCAGACACAATAGGTTAGGAACCACTGGTGTAGTATAATTTTGTCTTTAAGGGCCAAGTACGTCATAAAACTCGCAATTTGGAAAGCTTAGTGTGTGCTAAACAGACATGCAAAGGGCCGTATTTTGTCCACTCTTATTTTAGAAATAGCCACAATTTGCATCGGTACACAATTTATGCTGTGTCTTATTTTGTTAACCATACCTGTAAAGGTGGAATAAATGGTAGAAGTAATTTAGCAAGTGTTATACCGTTCAGGCAAGTCCATTAAATGCGCCAACTTGCCGTAATAGCATAGTTTATATTTTATGAGGTGAAACTATCAAAGTTTAGTCATGATGTTCTTTCGGGTCATAATTCGACATAACACGAATATTTTCTGTAATTCCAAGCAAACTGCTCGCAATCTTTGAATTTTAATTTGTAGGGGCATTACTTAAGAATACTCCACCAAAAGAACAATAAGAAAATATGATTTGTCGGCATGGTAATCAGGAACACATCCCATTTGCAGAATTCTCTATAAATGCATATTTTGTTTTAGTAAGTATGCACGCTGTTTCATATGCGATTTCTATGTAAATTCATCCGTATTTATACGATTTTTGTCTAACAACCTAAAACTGTCAAAAAATGTCTAAATATGTATATCTGAAAATATCTAAAAATATCTAAATATGTCAAAGTGTATAAATATTATGTTTTCTAAAAATGTCTGGCAATGCTACCAAAGTTCCAAAAAATCTAAGAATAATTAAAATCATAAAAATATCTGAAAATGTCTAAAAATACCTTTAAAAAGTCGAAATATGCCTAAACATGTCTGAAAATATCTAAGAAGGTCTAAAAATGCCTACAAACACCTAAAAGCGCCGAAACCTACGAAATCTCGGATTGAATGATCAAAAACCCTGGGTCCTTTGACTTTCATAATAAGCGAATCCCATTTTAATTAGTTGTAAATAGTGCTAGTTTACATGATTAGTCAAGTGGTTTTAATTTTATGCTATTAATAATTCATCAGATTATTTTTTAATTAATATTTGAAGGTGATGTGAATTATAAATATTAAATACAAAGAAATTTTTAACACGTTTTTAAAAAGTAATCTAAATATGTCAAATTAGATTACTAGACACACTAATAAATCATGATTTTCGCTTTTTCATTAGAAATAATAACCCAGTTCAATTCCAAGAAGATTGATGGAAATTTATTGTTATTTAAATTATCCAAACAAATTTTTGCCAGTAATTTGCGAATTACAAACCAAATTAGGAGGATAAAATAATTTTTTTTACATAAATAACAAAAAATAAACTTTTATCAATAAAAATTAAACATTATTATGAATTATAATACAAGAAAATTATGATCGAAAGCAAAAAAGTCTTCGTGTGTCTATTAAATTTTTCGCTTTTAGTTAGGTTTGAAAGCCCTACATTAATTAATTTGAGAGCAATGAGCATTAAAAGATACAGTGGAGATCTGGTTATCCGGACTAATTGAGACCGGAACCCGTCCGGATAATCAAACATCCGCATGATTGGACACCATATAAACTGCCAAATGCTCTTCCGAAATTCCATGTTTTCGCCGCTTAAAGCAGTCTCTAAAAGAGATCCGCATAATTGGCATGTACTGAATTCGAAAGTTCTTTAATTATGCAAGTTTTTAAAAAGGTTTGAATAACAAGAAACCTACTCAAAACTTTTTAGAAGCCGTAAAAACTCGTTTATGTTTAATTTTTGAAATTTAAATGAGCTTCAATTATCACTTAAAAATAATCTGAGAAAACAGCTGTTTTAAACGTTTTTTTTATAGTACTTACACAGTAGACTAACTGAATAAAATTAAAAACATTATGCATTATTCCAACTGGCCATTATTTATAACCAATTCAATTATTTCTGTATTTTACACCAAAATCAATCAAAGCTCAGTAAGACTTGGACTAAAATATTTATGCTTTGCACCAAGCTTCCAATCACCCTGTATAATGAATTTACATATACACAGCACAAATATAAAATTTAATTTATGTAAATGAAGCATTAACAACCCATTGAATTTTTGATTTGGACTTCAGACGCTTTCTCTCTGAATTCATTATTGTGGTTAAATTACAACAAATTGCATTGCTACCAAGCTAGTATTCATTTTATGTCAGTGCATGATATAAATTTAATTTTATATTAACATATTCATGTTAATATAATAAAACTATCAATATATTATTATCACGTGTCATAGCAACTACCATTTCGTTATTATATATACATTAATATATATTATGATGTATCATCACGTGCTAAATTGTGCCAACATCACTAAATACATATCACATTTATTACCTATATTTATAACCTATCACAAAAAATATTCGTATATTTACAAAGTCATAGTGTTAATTGTCTCAGACAACGCGTGTTTGTCGGTATGACCTAAAACCGAAACTGTTTGAACAGTAAACTAAACAAACAGTCGTACAATCAGCAAGCTGTATACTGAGCGAAACGATTAAGTCTCGATGAAAGTGACACTATTGCTAATTGAGTGCATGTCTTCTACTGCAAAGCGAAATGAAACTTATATTGATAAACGAGTCGAACATTTGCATACGGCGAGTGCGACTTACATATCATGGATTTATTTCTATATTGCGAACCAATAGAAAGTGCATTCCAAGTTTCTTCTCTGTATATTCAATTAAGACCCCATTAATAAACGGTACTTAAAACGTTACTATGTAATTATGTAAATGCACAATGCTATACAAGTTTCAAAAATTTCTCATATGAATTTATATTATGTCTTCCCTAGCAATTAAAAATTCATAAGATATTGATCTTCATCCACAACATAACTTTAACTATAAATAACCCGTGTATTTAACCTTGACTTCCAAGCTTCATACTTACCTTCAACTTGAAAGTCAATCCATCGTTTATGTAGCTTGTTATGAAACCCCACAACTTTTATACGTATGTGTGTAAAACGATCAATGTTGCTTTTTGCTTGCAGGAAAGTGGAGCGTACTTATCCAACCATCATGAATACTGTGGTGCACTGAGACACACCACGTTGATCATCACACTCTGGACAATTCAACATTTACCGGCAACTGAGTAATAACTTGTGCATTGTCCGACATTCGGCGACAAACGATGTATACGCACGCGGTGTTGGTGGCGTGTGTCTTGTGCATCGCGCACGTGGTGCAAGGCCAAGACGCCACACTTGATGACAGTTGTTATGGAGGCGGAACCATAGCGTTGTCTGTTATTTTAACACTTGTGTTGGGTTGTCTCCTCGCTGCGTTAGTTTTGTTCATTTATCGCAAATATTGGAAGGCACGGCAAGGTAAGAACTTTTTATATTGACTTACAATTACGTATATTATGTTCTTATATTAAACTTTACAACTAGTTGAGATGTTGAGGCGTTTAGACGTAGGTTGTTAAATTTGTATAATTAGTCATAGTACTCACAAATATGGTCACTGTGTGTGGTGTCATAGTCATGTTGGTTTGCATTTTCATTCAATGAAAGGATCTCTGGCACATTCCGATTAGCATCATATTTATATTCATTTGGCATGTGAGAGGGATTTGTGTGCGAGTCATTGCTTGTGTATTCAAACAGTGAGTTGTCCAGTCGAATTCTATAGTGCACTATGGAGACATACAATTTTTAATTTATGACATATCTTGTATAACAATATTACTGTATATCATTGAATTATTAAACCGGAATAGTGTTTTATATATCTATACTACGAGTTTTAGTTAATACCTGTTTATTACTAAATAAAAATGCAATAACTTTTGATACATCCTGTATAATTATTTGAGTCGTCTTTACAGGTCTATGAAGAGCTTTTTCGATTATCTCAATTACTTTATGATTTTTCAACTTGACAAATGCAAATTTTTTTTTCTAATAACACTGCCTCGAAAAGTACAGTTCGTGTACTCAGATAGACCCTTTGTACAAAACTATAAAGTTTATTATATTCTCATTATTAGTTTTCGGATTATTCAACCACAAAATGCGTTATTCGTCAATTACTGTCAATTACTATCATTTACTGTATAAGGGTGCAATAACTCTTGATCGCTCGTGATTTTTTCGAGATTTTATGAGATACATATATTGACATTTATTAAGTTTTCTTGAGACTTTTAGATTTTCAAAGCTTTCAAGAGAAAGTTTCCTTAGATTTTTTGAAAAAAAAGGCCTTTTTCACAGACATTTTTTGAATTTTCTACGATTTTATAAGATTTTGAGGGATTTTTTGAAATTTTGAGATTATTTAAGATTTGTGGTGATTAGAAAACATGTTTTAAGATCTATTTTGGTTTTTCCAGATTTTATGAGAATTATTGACAATTAGTGAGATTTCTTGAGACTTTCTGAGGTTTCTAAACATTTTTTAGGCTTTTCGAGATTTTCTGAGATTTATTATGAGTTTTTGAGACTTTTCAAGAATTTTAAAGATTTTGTGAGTGTTTTTGAGATGTTTGTTAAACTTTTTCTTTTGCTTTTTAAAGAATTTTTACTTTTTTGAGATTTTTTTAGATAGCTTGAGGTTTTTAAGGTGTTTTTGAGATTTTACTTCTTTTATTCGGTGACAAATTTGTATTTCGAAACATAGGGGAAAATCGAAATTTAAAAAACACAAAAATGATGAAAATTCGTAGATTATAGAATAATATAAGAATTAAAATCTCAAAATCGAAAATTAAAAAAAAAATAGAATGAACAAATATCAGTACTATCGCCTAATTGAAAAATCGTATAATCAATACATCAATTATTAGAAATTATTGCATAATCGAAAAATCAAAAATTATTAAGCGATAAATCAAAAATCGAATAATTAAATAATCAAAGAGTCGAAGTCAATAGATAAATACAAAAAAAAAAACTGGAAAACAGGAACCACAAATTTCACAGATTCTTAATTTAAAAATATTCAAATATTCAAAAGATTTTAAAATCTAAACAATACATAAATTTAACAATTCCTAAATAAATAAAAATTAAATAAATAGATGGTAAAAAAGATCAATTATTGAAGTATAAAAAATCAAAAAATTCCAAGATAATCTCGAAATCCATGAATACAAAAATGGAAACATCCAAAAATCAAAAAATCTAATTATGAAATTTCCAAATATAAATAAAAATAGAATAGGCGAAAAATTGTATTGCATATAACGCGTACTTGAACAGTCGATGAGTATAATACACAAATCGAAAATTATTAAATTATTATATGGATCATAAAAATATATGGCATTATTATCGAAAAATCAGTAAATCGGCAAAATCGAATATCTGCAGTATCTACTACACCTTCTATAATAGTCCGAAATTTGCTAGAAGCATACTCAAATAGACCCTTTTATCTCTAAAATGTTTGTTGAATTATCTCAATCAGTAACTTCATATTCCTGAATTCTTTACCGGAAAATAATAAATGTACAAGAAAAAGGCCATCAAAATGTTCAACGTATTCAAGTTCTTATGAATGCAGAAAAATGAAATAAGTTATTTGTTAAAACCGAATTCGACTGTACAATTACATCAATGAGTATTCGCAAAAATAAAGACAAGAGTAGCAACACTCCAATTAAAAAACAATTGGTTTGCATTCATTTCATTCATAAAATTGCATGTGAAGCCTCATCTTCCCATCATAACATATTCAATCATACAATCTCATCATTGATTCACTGTTATAAAAGAAGAGAAGAGACGACAAGCGAGAATGACATTCACGTTTATAGAAATACACCATTGATGTGACTGATTGCAAGCGGTAAAGCTGCGATTGCGATCAACAAACACGAATGAAAAAAAGGACTTATAAGTGCGAACTCCATTCTCGTACATCATTTAGCTACTCTTTGATTGTCTGATTAAACAGCCAGACACATGCATCACTACTGAAGTTCAATTGTTGACAGCACCGTTAAAATCCAGCTAATTTACTCACAAATTTCTCATACTTCTTTCTCAATGTATGTATGTATATGGAAAAATTAAACGTATTAAATACAATGTTGAAAGCTATATTAAAATACTGTATAATGATCGTTGCCGGGTTTTAAACGAGTGTTGTTAAGCTACACTCCTGCAACTGAAGCATCTCTCCACGACTGCAATCACAATAACTTGTTGTCTGAGTCCTTATAGGTAATTCATGCGGTACGCAGTGTTATGGACGTTCCACTGCCTTACTTTTGACTGGTTTTTTATAATTACGAGTCGTTTTTCGATGTCGGCGCTGGACACGAAACGAAAGCAGCGTCGAGACAGTTAGTTGGAAACGATTGAACTGTTCGGAGAAACCGAAGATATCCTTAGATATATATTGGAGAATGGCAAATAACAAGTAAATATTGGTAATCAATACATAGTAGGTCTTATAGCTTGATTGTAAAGATTAAAGAACAAAGTAGAAAGAATATATCTTGGTTAAAACATGCAGATTTTACATTTGTGTGCACTTGGAAAGAGAAGACTTAACTTTGTTTATTAGATAATTGTGGGTTCTCGTTAAAGCAGAACTGTGTACAAGGCTAATTATAATTGCAAGTCACAAGTATTTAATAACGTTATATAACAGTCAACAACTTATTGATGTAGGTACGAACCAACAAAGAATGTATTCAATTTATATCAACGCGGGCCGCCTTGAGCAGTAAATAATTTATGAGGCAAAGTGAGCGTATAGTAATAGTCAATAAACGGTTAATTTTCCTTTTGTATGTAATTTAATAACTGCAAAGAAAATTTTACGTTGGTTATGCACGTTCACATCTTTTTATGGAAGTGCACGTGATATCCTTCTTATGTACCAACCTGTAAAACTACTAATAAAAAGATGTGTGTATGTGTTTGTGTGTGTATTACCTGCAGTAAGGTAAGTGTTTGTGGAAGTGACAGGATGCATGCATGAAATTTTATTCAACGCCGTTTAGAAGACGGGAAGGAATTTTAGTTGATGTAGCCGGAAGTGATGTTTAATACACGTTTCCTTCAGTTTCCTTATAATTGTTTTTAATTTGAAACATTGTAAAACAATCTTAGTTATACATTTTCAATTTAAAGTAAAAGTTGTTTTTGTTTCCTTCACCACATTAATTTTATTTTATAAAATCTGAGTCGCGAAAGAATACAAGAATACAATAATATTCTATTATTTATAATAACATTCTTAGTTTTTTAATTATTTTCGTATATCTAAAAGTTATTTGAGGTTTCGCCTCAAAAGAACTATTCCTGAAAAAAATCAATAACTTTTGATACGCCCTGTATAATAATGTGAAATATGCAGGAGACATATTAAGATAAACACTCTCTATAGGTTTCTGAAGAGATTGCTCAATTATTTTAATTAGTTTTTAAATTTTTCTACATCAAAAATCGCAATTCGAGTTTTAGTTTAAAAACTATCAATTACTAGATAAAAATACAATAACTTTTCATATACCCTGTATAATAATGTAAAATTTATAGCAGACTTATTCATGTGGACATTTTGCAAGTTTTTGAAAAGTTTCTGCAATTATTTCAATTAAATTTTGATCTATAAATCAAAATATTAATACTTATGTATATTGAAAACGTAGCACAAAAACGAAATTTTTACGAAGTATACTCAAGAATCTCGTTTACACATCTGCATAGTGTTCGTTATAATATTATTACAGTAACCCCTCGTTTAAATGCGCATGTGGGGGGAGGCAAGAAATGAGCATTATAGATCCGAAGCGCACTTTAACGAACTCCGATCTACCCGTCGATTTAAAAATTTCGGAATGGAATGAACTACGTACATATAAACAAAAGCCATATAGCCATATAGACAGAAAGAAACAATACTGCATTGATAGCATTAATTTGGGGTATAAGAATAATAATGCACTTAAAATTCGTATGAGCCAAGCCGAAGTCTGGCTGTAAAATTTTAATGTCAAAATTTGGGAACAAGAAACCAGGCGCACTATAACCGAATGCGCACAGTAATGAGGCGCACTTAGACGACGGGTTACTGTATTTGTTTTCGAATTATTTAATTTTAAGGTGACATTCGATTTTCAATTAAAAAATTGTATATTACTAGAAAAATTCGAAATACCGTGTATAATAATGTGAAATTTGCAGGAGACATACTCAAATAGACACTTTACAAGTTTTTGAAGATTTTGTTTAATTATTTAAATTAACTCATTTTTAGAATCGCAAAATACTAGTTTTATTGTGAAAACATATCTTTTACAATGCAACGGTTTAGAGAAATTGTAGTAACTCTTGCTACACCCTGCATAATAGTCTGAAATTTACAGGACGTATACTCAGATAAGTCCTTTGCATATATGCATACAGTTTAACTCTTTATAAACCTTCTAATATAATACGAAATTTGTAGGAGACATACTTACAATTAGATTAACACTTTAGAAGTCTTTGAGTTGGTAAGAGCAGTACCACGGAATTCTAATGGTCGCAGGTTCGAATCCTGTCGGCGATCATTTTTCGACACTTTCTTTGAATATGTTATTTCTAAATTCTAAATTTAGGATTCTTTAGCTTATACTTCAAATCCACAAATATGCAATTATATGTATATCTTTAAAGATGATCTCAAATTATAACAATTCAATGTGTATTCAACTTTACAGTTGCAATATACTAATTTTGTTGTGAAACCCTATTTATTACAATGTAACTGTTTAGAAAAATTGCAGTAACACTTGATATACCCTGAATGAAAATCTAAAATTTCCAAGTTTTTGAAGAATTTGTTCGATTATTTCAATTAAATTTTCATTTATTCAACTGAAAGTTGCAAAATACTACTTTTATTGTGAACACTATAGCAACTATTTAGAATTTTAGAATTTTTAGAATTGCAATAATTCTTGAAACACTCTGTATAATAATACGAAATTTTTAACACGTATGCTTAGATAGTCGATTAGATTTAAAGTTTTTCCAAACTTAATTCATTTTTATTTAATTTATGAATTTTTTCTAAGGCGTTTTTGTCGCTATAATTTTGGACATACTTTGTATAATTATATGAAATTTATGGGAGATACGAAGTACACTGTAGTACGATCTCCCGGGCTAGGTGGGACCGCAGCCGTTCCGGGTGAACGAAATTTCGGGT
>JAODVP010089635.1:0-12960 GCA_025400035.1 Tetradonia laticeps
AATAATAGATTACAAGAATTTCACATTTAAATATCACCTAACCTAACCTCCCTGATAGTGCGTACAGTACTGAGTCCGCGGGTATCTGGTCAGCCTACTCTAGCTACCACTATGATCTAACGCTGGAAAGCAGATGCAAATGAAAAGATTTGCGCGAGCGATTTCATATTCAATATCCCTCAACATTGTCGGCGGTATAAGGAGAGTTTATTAGCATAAGGTATCACTCTGCTTGGGTGGATTGCGCTTTGCTCTGTGCTACATTGTGCCGTGTCGCAAAAATAAGATATTGGTAGTTATATTATTTACAATTCGTTATATATTCAACTTCTACTAATCTTATAAATCGCAGCGGGCTTACCATCCCTCAAATCAGCTACCCTTGAACACCTAATCACCAGAACTCTCTCAAGGCCTCCCTTCACATAGATACATCCACAAGTCTTTCGTCTTTTTGCACTTCCGAAGCCTCTTCCTCTGTATATTTTCCCATTGCTCTTGTTTCCTCCTACACATCTCCAATAGGCTTCTCCCATAGTTCTTCTAACCCATTCCAGTCCGTATCCTCAACCCATGTTTCTATGATTCCCACTATCTCTTTGCCCTCCATACATTTCTTCCACATCCGGTAAGCCCACATTCCTTCCCCCACTCTCGCCTTCTTTCCTCTTAGTTTCTTTGGGTCGTAACTTCTTCCCACCCCTTCCAATGCCATCCTACCCCGAGCTTCGTATATCGCACCCTAACATCCCTTTCCCCTCTGTTTCTATACTCCTATGCTGTTTCCGGTAATTTCCTTTATATAAATCTTTCCTCCATAGTGACTTCGCTATCGATATAACCAGCTGAACCTGTAAGCGTCTCCTTTCCTTTCATCATTCTCAGCTTTTCTTCGAACAAAGCCAGCTTCACCATCGTCAACCCCTTCCGTAATTCTACTACCCTCTCCAGCCTCTCCTCTCCTCCTGTTTTCTTTATTACTTCAACTGCTTTTTTGTACCCCTGTTATTATCACATGTCTACTCCTCTCATTCCTCTCCCTCCGCTCCTTCCGTTTTTCTTATTTCGCTATCGAAGCAAGTGCGCTTCTCTCTCTCTCTCTTTTACTCTCTCCACCGAAGATAAAATTGAAATAGCTTGCAGTTCGAACCAATTTGTTTATTATTCCGTCCGGCTAACAAACGATTCAAGTGTAATTGCTACATTCTCAGCGCCAAAGCAGGAAATAAGAGATATCTGGCCGGACATGACAAGGCGAGAGAATAACGATGTTCTTCTTATAGTAAAGAATCTGCGAGTCCAATCTGAAGTCCAATTGTTAGAATTCCGTTCAAGTGTGTAGAAGAGCGTGAGAGGACTGTTGCGAGACGCACTATGCACCAACGACAAAGCTGGAGTTAACGAGGGGCGATTTGAGCGTGAAAGCAATAGGCTTGGCAAGACTAAAGAAAATACACAACTAGAAAGCTTTCAACGAATGTTTCTTTATTTTTGGTCTGATTCACTCTATAAACTGGGAAAAAATCAAGCAATGGTCGAATGGACAATCATAATAAAGGAAATAAATAAGTAGCACATAAAGATAATAAGACTTTAGAAATCATGATGACCGAAGAGCTGCTTTCATACTTTATATGAATCAATTTTGTCTTTGGGCTCCTTAAAGCACACCAAGAGTGCTATTCAGCAATAAAGACGTACTAATAGCGTGCTGATTGGGGAATGACTAATTAGTGAGGGCACTTATGTTTATTCGTTCCTGCCGCCAGCATATTTATGGTTCTAATTGAATTGCGTGACCCTGCAATTCGAGTTCGAGTTGTGTATCGTGTGAGGAATTACAGCTCATGAAGCGTGTTCATTCTACTCATTTAGGAAGCAGCCACATTATAGTTGTGTTGTGTTACCTGTACATGTATTGCGTTTTTAGTGTGCTCCGTATGAAATTATTTAACTGACACCGATACCAATCGCGAGTAGAGCATGGAATGCACTTTGACAGGGATGGCACTGACACGTATTGACACTCTATTCACATTAAGGTGCATATAGAATCTCAAATATTGATTCAGTGTTGTAATTCGAAGGAAAAGGTCCAGTTCAAAAATTTCTTTTATTGAAAACAACCGGTTTTGACCCTTAATTCCGGTTCACTTTCAGGTTTTACAAACTCACAGTTGAGAGAAAACACACATAGTTCAAACGGTAAGTAATACAAAATGGCGTTACAAATTATAAATAATAAAATAGGATAACTTACATTTTTAGAGGATCCTACCAGGATGATCAGTACAGGTCAAATGACCGAGAGGCGGTTGAAAAACTTATTTAAAAAGTACGTTAAAGGCAACGTGGCCAAAAATAAAATGTATAATATATGGTGGTATTAGTTTTTTTTAATTGTCTATGCCCAAGGTTCATCGTAGATTAGTGAGATCGTTGTATTATTACTCGTGATCAGAAGTCTCTTTCTGGAATATATCCAGTACTGAAAAGATAGAACAATTTTTGAAAATACGGAGCTTTCTAGCTAAATACTAAAGCTTTATATCATGTTGAAGTCGAGAATGTAATATTCCTTTAAAGTACTACTTTCTCGCATGAAGATTTATGGGGGTTTGTAATTAAGTTATCTGGTATTAATGTAAGTATATAGATCAAACCAATTATTGTGTTGCATCATAGCTGTTACTGTTTGCGGTATGCAGCAAACATGCTGCTCATTGCATTTACATTTTTGCTTTACAACTGGCAAATGCCTTAGCAATCCGTTTCTTTGGTTGTTTGGAATGCCAAACAACCTAATTACCTGTTGTTGTAAATCTGCGTCATCGGATGGGTCTGTTGGGATCAAATTTAATCCAATTTTATTTTATATATTAATAAATAATATATATTAGGAACTCAAATTACAAATTTTTTTGTAATTTGAATTCGTAATATATTGGACGAGAAATCTTCTATATTTTTAATCCCTTTCTGTCTGTTGTTTATGTTTGTACTTTTTCTCGACAAAACAGCCTCCTGTATGCCACTGGCTAATGATGGCGATAAAAAGAGGTTGGA
This sequence comes from Tetradonia laticeps, assembly GCA_025400035.1. Classification (NCBI taxonomy): domain Eukaryota; kingdom Metazoa; phylum Arthropoda; class Insecta; order Coleoptera; family Staphylinidae; genus Tetradonia; species Tetradonia laticeps. The sequence continues at coordinate 3,067 of JAODVP010089635.1, forward strand.
AGCAAATTGAAGGCAGTATTAATAAATTATCAGGAGACTGATAGTTTCATTTCACCTACGCCACTATGATAACACAATTGCACTTGACAAAGAAGATGCGAGCGTGTTCATCAAACCCTTCCTCCACGCCAGACTTCAGAGTTCTGCCTATTAGAGAAGTTCTTAATCCATTCCAACGGCAATTATTTTATGAAAAAAATTGCAGAATTTGAAATATCTGTATTCCATATATGTTTTAAAAATATATTGGACGTAAATAGTATAATGATGGCGAACAACCATTTGAGAGTACATAGTTCAATAATGGTAAGTTCTGAGGAAAACAAAAAATTGAGTATGAAAGATGAAGACCTAGATATTTTACTACAAAGATACACCACAGCTTTCGTTAGATTCATTTTGCATTACAGTTCTAAGTCTAGGGTTTCGCGGTTTTCGCTTCTATCCTTCTGCGTAATACAGACTCCCTCCCAGTGAAATGTCACGGCAACTCCATATCCGCCGCCAACCGTGGCTAAACAAACAAGAGAAACCTTAGCCACGGACCCACCAGCACCACCTCAACTAGAGCGAGTCATCATCCTATATTACAAGCATATGGCCCAGGAGAATAGATACAAGTGGTCTTCTCAATAGGCGATTTAATTTGATAAATATAAATCATTTTATTAGTAGGTGGTGTACGAAGTATATCTCACCGGCTTCATGTTAGTAGATTGAAAGTTGAAATGCCTTTGAAATCAAAAAATCACCCCACTATAACTATCATACTATAACACTACATTCATACAAACAATTAGTCTAGAAAATAAAAGAATTATGATTGAAGTACTAAGAATTAATTTTCTGATACTTAAGTATTAATCAAGCAAATATAGCCATGTACATGAATAAATTACCGTTTTTTAAATTCTAGAATATTTGGAACCAATAGACAAAGAATAAATAATATAGAAGATTTCTGATCCAATATTTAGGAAATTCAAATTACAAAGAAAATATTGGCATGATCGGGCCTCGAACTCGTATCTGTCAATTGCCGGTTGACCGCAATTTGCAAAGATGCGAGGCGAGTGATGGTCTAATTGGCAAGACGTCAAGCGGCAATTGACAGATTCGAGTTCGACTCCCGATCACGCCAATCTTTTCTTTGTTATTTGAATTTCCTAAATATCAGATAAGAAATCTTCTATATTCTTTATTCTTTGTCTATTGGTTCCAAATCTTCTACAAGAATAATTATTCATTGCAAATTTAAAGAGCAATTTAGTTTGGAACACTTATTCATGTTGGTATTAAAACGGCAAAATCCGCATATGTAACTGTATATCACCAGCAATTCCCGTCTATTGAAAAAACTTCATCTGTTCGCATTTCGCATTGCCCAAATAGGCGCTTTTGCTGCGAGCAGCATGCTTGAATCAAGGGTCAAATCAATCACCAATGCGATAGGAGGGGGGCACGCTACTAAACAACGTTGCTTCTTAAACAATAAGAAACGCGGGTTATGGCTTTATTTATATAAACTTACGATTTTCATTAATTAATTCTGTAAAAATTGAGTCATAGCTGAATCTAAATTTTGACACAAAATATTCTCCAAATTTTTCTGAATATAAATCATATTGGCTGACCCGGTGCATTTCGGTTGTTGCCTAGAAATGAAGGACGTGCAATTTACCTTAACCTATAGTCCTGTCAGATGATAACAAACAACATTAATTAAGTCAAGATTATCGTATAACAAGTAATTTTCGATTTAAATTTATTTTAATTCTCCTGAAAAATATCGCTTAATGTCATTAACAGTATCCCATTGTAAGGGAAAATTGAAGGAGAAATAATTGTTATTGTCGGTATGACTCAATAAAATTACCTGTAATTCACCAGGGATGAAACAAATACGACCGTTTAATTATCCGGGTCCGGGTCCGGGTAATAATGGAATCGTGCGATTTAACAGGTAGACACGTATAAATAATGAATGTAGCGATATCCAAAATTTGGAGAGCGACTATTTCAATGTGGTGGTTGCGAAACGTAGAATAATCGTATGTAATATACGCCACCTGTTAGCTTTATAATCATGGCATGTGTTTACATACAGGACATTTATAAATTATCATGACATCAGTTGTATATTTGTTATGATACAGTGATGTGAATATTGCAACACTTGTATTAAATACATGTAATCGGAAATTTCTAATGTGAATGTTCGTAAAGTGTAAAAGTAATAACAACCTAAGCCAGATTAAATTATCTCAGACGTTGTCAGATGATGGTTGTAGTTTTAGTTAAAAATAGTCTTTACTGAAACCATACAAGAATCCATTCGGCAAAAACGCGACATCGCAAATTTTTATACAATGGATTTGGAATTATAATGCAAAACGTATCCAGCGAATCGCTGGAGTAGAATGTCCAGACCTGAACTTTTAATCTCCATTTCTTTTTTGAGTTTTTTCTTTAGAAATTATAATATATTTGAGCAGGCGCAAAATATTACGCAAAACATGAATGCGACGAGTATTCTGGTATTACATGAAAAGACAAAAGTTTCCGTAATTGTAATTGGCAGTAGCACCAGGAGTCGAAATTCTTCGTTGGAAGAAATTGACTGAACGGGATAATGCGAGAAATCACAGTTTAGTAGAGTTGAAGCGTGCGCTTCCCACGGCCACTCGCCAGCAAACCTGATTGACATCAGTCGCTTGATGTTTGCGATTAAATTTACGATTTCATGGGTTGCACTTTGCGCACGTTTGTTTCCATGGCGGTAACACTGCGGCACATCAATTCTCTCTGAGCCCGGCCGTGATACGGCCAATATTTAATCATGATAATAGAGATAAAAGTAGTATATTTTCGAGCGACGACCGCAAAACAAATTGGTCGATATATGCCAGTGGCAATTGTTTCCTCTCTCTCCGAAGCGTATAAAAAATATGATATGATTAAGTAAGTTTTAAATATATTGTTTTACACTTCTAAATCTTTTAACTATTTTGCTGATATACGCTTTGAAAAAAAACACGAAGCATTAAGTTTGTTGCTCGATAACGTACTCATACAGCTTGGGTGGTAAATGTCGGGCAAAAAAAGCAGTACGTACCGTAAAAAAATATAAATTTTGAAAATTTCTATGCAATCTTATTATAGCAGCAGAGGGATGTCTAATGTACATATAATACGTATCGCGCATACTTGTGCCGGAACTTGAGACATTTGGAAAGTTACTCACTTACGAACATTGTAAAAGCGTGGAGGCGCCGTGCATCGCAGGCTATTGGTTAGGCATAGACATATATGTATGGTGAAGCTTAAACTTGCAAAATTCTTCTAAGCGGTAGTATAGCCAGGTATGAATTATAATTATTAGTCACACTTGCTGAACGTGAGCAAGTATTATCACGTCTGCTTGGGATGGAAAGAAGGTATAAAAATTCATGGCAATAGAAAGAAAGAAGAGTTAAATTTATGCAAGAACATCGAATGAACGTCTAACATATGTTACAACGAAGTCAGTTCTAAATGCGAAAATAATGTTATTGGTATGCAACATTTATTTCAAAAATTGCCTTCATATACTACGGTAATTCATTCATATTTTAATAAATTCAATTTATTTAATGTGGCTCCTATCCACATTAGCGCAAGGTACATATTTGTTCCGCGTGTAAGAAATAACATTTATTATCGTGGCTTCTGCGGCTTATCAATTTTGTTTAGTCGTTTTTGTAAAATATGTTGTTGCTTCCCCCTAAATGAGTTCGAATTGAGAAACTTCAAATATCTCTGCAAATTTAACAAACGTACTGAATTTTAACCTCATCAATTAATATACAACAATAAAACTTGATTTACATAGAGTGCAACAAACGCAATGATCAATTCCCAAATCGCGCTAGGCCCCACGTACTCAATTGCTACAAATGCGAATATTGTATAACGTGCAAAATTCATCCACTACTAGTCAAATATACGAACATATAGTAATAAATAATTCTAAAGCTTAGCCCACACTAGGACGTGTGATCTAACCTTAATAACACACCCAAAATCCATACACGGAAACTGATAATTTCCAAGCCTAAAAACTGAGCTGTAAAAAATAATGAGAACTAGTTTTTTGGACAAATACAGAAATTAGGGAAGCCAATAATTAAACATTTCAAAATTTACAATGAAATCCCTACGGTGCGTCCGTCAAGTTACCTCCCGGTGTAATATATAAATTGTTTTTGTTACGTCTGCGGGAGATTTGCCAGTAAAGTAAATTTACGAAACATATCCAAAGGTACAAAGTACTTATATGTAGTTTGATATAAGATTGATGCTGGAATACCATGGGTACCAACAAGTGTTTGTTCTGCCTGTAATGGCAAACTTATTACTTGGAACAAGAGCATAGGTTCTGTCTATTTAATCACCCATTGTAATTACATAAATAACTCAATTATTTGATTTGCATTTATTTATTATTTTATATTTTTTTAATAGGGTAAGCATTTCTATAGCATTATTAACGCTAGTGAAAACAATTAGGTTGTCACATACATCAACAGTTCGGTCTCGCATCGTCCGCTTCACCTGAATAACGGGTGGAAATGCAACCTGACATGAGGGCGCGTCAGTCTCATATAATTCTACATATAAAGCACATACTTTTCAATGAAAAGTTTTCATTAATTAATTCTAACAAAATCAGATCTAAATCTATTTTTTTCTGAAAATTATCCACAAATGTATCTGAATCTAAATCATTTTAGCTTATCCGTCGCCTTTCAGTCGTTCCTTTCAACTGCACAGATTGTAATTGTAAAGGGTCATTCCACATGCACCCTGCACACCTATTTTACCTTAACCCTTCTGATTTGAATCAATTCTTGATCTAAAATAAATAATAATAAACAAGCAGATGTTGATCTTCAATAGTTTTGAAAATACAGACCTGTAAAGTTAAAAAAAAAAGAACGCAAAAGAACCGCAACCGAAATTTTTTTAAATCAGATGTAGATACTGTTGCATTGAAGCTACGTTCCCGAGAATGTTGTCCTTTTGTAGCTCTTTAGATTGTGGCTCGTTTCGTCCTGCGGGCTTAAAGCTCGAATATACACGGTATAAAGTGAAATCTTCAAATTTATTCCCAGTTCATTCCAACTACATAACTAAACGAATCTCTGTTAGTGCATGTGAAAGCTCGCTAGCTTTTTGCTATTATATAGTAGTTTATAATAACGATTTATCAACCTATTGCATATTGCCTTCGGTGCATCGCAATGAATGTTTGGCAGCCACAAGCCAGTTATCATTGTAACTTCTCTGACAGATGCTGAAAACTCTTCAACTGAGCCGAAAATGCGTAAGCGAGACTGAGTGTGTGTATCGTTACCTGCGTGAAGTAGAATGATTAAAATGTTCTGTATGACTTGAAGGATCGTTGACAACTTTGGTACCATTCGTGTTTGTTGGATGATCTTCACCTACCGACAAGGGCTACCGAACTCCACTGGAGTGTAGCAACGACTGGAGTGTAGCGACGCTTCAGTCTAAGCCAAAACAATCACTAGACTCTAAATTAATTTAGGGTCAATCCAGTCAGTTGATAACATAATTGAATTGACTTAAAATATAAAAAGCATCGTACTAAAGACGTTTCCTAGTTTTTCTTATATTTAATACTGCTAAGAGGAGTGGAGTGAGTTAAAATGTATTTCCAAAAGTACTTTCAATCTTAAATAATACATTTGTATATATTTACATTATGTGAACTCCAATCAATAGTAATACTGATTAAAACTGCATCAGTTAATAATTGAATTTAATTTGTACTTGTTTCTTAATTTTCGAGTGTCATCATTTTCAGCAACCCAGCCTCCTGTTGGCGTTCCAATAACGAATTTTCCATTTGAGCAATGGAGCGTTGAATTTTACGTGAGTTTTATCGTGCGGATTTAATAACTTTACAACTTTATTACCACCTCATATGTGCAATATTTAATATCAAATTTCTATGAGTATGTAAGCATATGCGTTCGTAACTGCGACGGCGGTTTAGTTCATTTCGGTTGAGAGTGCATCGGGATTTTAAATTATTTCCACACTTTGATATTCTCAATTAGAACAAATTGCGTTTTTGTAGATTACCAAATATTTTGAATTATATGAGATTTAAAAAATCAAGAAACCATGTTTTTATGAATGCGTCTAAAAGTTGAATATAATATATTCACCTTCGACTTCGACTTCATACAAAACTAGTTTAATATCTGTTCTTCGATTTAGGAGATAATATGAATTTGACGTGCTCTCTACTGGCCAAGAAGAAGAGGCACTACGCTTAATTTTATAATTATATATGCGCACTCAAACCCATATTCAACCGATGTGCACGGCAGTAATTCCTGCACTGTGCCTGCTGCCAATTGCGCCCATAAGAAACATAATCGGTAGCGGTGCTGGGCGAGCATTGGAATAGAAAGAATTTTCGATATTTACACAATTATAAAGTTATATAAAACAGATTGGATTATCCAAGTTTTTTTTTAGTATATATAATTAATATTTCTAAGTTATTAGCTACCTACCGCCTTTGCGTATTTTAAATATTCACCATGTTGAATATACGAGCCGCGAAAAATATAAATTAGCGCCGCATTTATACTCCATCATCTGGGGCCGCTATGTTGGTGTCGTGACCGAAATGCTGAGCGGCGCTATTAAAGTTTTGTTTTGTGGCCACGGCTTGTCGCGAAGATAAAGCGAAGCGACAATGACCTAAGGAACATAAGGAATCCAAAATCCTCATGAGTTCGAAGAACGGTAATAAGCCCGGGCGTGAGATTACTTACTGCCCAGGTAATTGTGGTACTTTTTCCCAGCATCTCCCCACTCAACGACTACCAAAAATTCCATAGTTTGAAGATACCTGTTTATATACTGTTTAGTACTTGATACTAGTCTAATGTGTAATAATTCTATATCTATTTTGCTGAATCTTCCACCCACAGCTGGCTGTTTTACGTATGCGTGTTATTGAAAGGTTCAAAATACCACAATTACCACAAATATATTTATTTATTTATATAAAAATATTACTTTTGTTGGTAATCTTTCTTGTTATTTTCTGCAAAATCAAATATTTATAAAAACTGACAATATTTTGATCTCCGCGTCCATAAATGAAGGCCTCAGCGGCTGAAAGTTCGAAACATTATTGCAATCATTCCACATCGGAAATAAAAATTTAAACCCAAATTTCTGAAACGGGCCTGAAGCGATCACCTCGCCTTCATTTTATCATCCACGTCAAGCCGACCAAGTTATCCCAGAGTTGTGATTAAGCACGTTACCATCAAACTTCGTTACGAAACTTTCGCATAGTATATGCGCCTAGTATATTGCGTACAGCAAAAATAAATCATAACATAACGTACACATTCGGAAAATTTTAGCAGCATGTCATAATCCAATCATACTTTAATATACTATTCTATGGTTGTGCGCATATCACCAAAATATTGTTGTAAGTATGTAATTAGTTAGGTCTGCTGTAGCGTAGCGACACGAAATTTCAATTAAATTGCAATTAATTCCTTCACAGAAATACTACACATCCACATTCTGAGTTCAAAGTAAACAAATTCTAGTTATTTTACCTACGTAATATGTGAAGTTCTTTTTTATAATTGTTACTGTGCTGAAGCGCGCTGTTGATGATAGCAAATGTTGCTGTTGATGATAGCAGTGTATCTCCCTCGACTGCAAGTCTGCGCCCTACGCAACAAAACCACCCAACACAAAACATGCGGGGATATTCAAAACTTCAAATTGTCCCGGGTTATTCCGAACATATCAACAGAGACAGGAAAAAATGTCACACCACAGTATAATTTTATTACATTGTAAGTTTTTAAAGACTTTCAATACGTTGCAAAAACCATGCCGGATCCCGCCGTAATATAAATGCCGCATTGACGCGTTAACGAATATACAAGCTAATTTGATCCTACGACCCAGCAAAACGAAACGAACTGAAATGAATTGGACGCCCAAACACGAAACCAGATTTCACTTTGTGCGCGCGTTCAGTGGCGTCTATGCACATAGTGAAATACTTTAGCAGCGTTAAAATCTTGCAACTTATGCCGTTTTCGCTACTACTACTACAGGTACTCTCGCCCCGAAGTTAATTTATAATTTATTTATTATTAAATTAATTATAGTACGCACTCCTATTTTTAAAGTGATATTTTGGATTTAAATGCGCCTAAATCTACGGTATATTAAACACATTCTACACATTTCTATTATAGTGTTATTGTGATGGCCATGTGGTCTGTTTTCGCCATTTCGCATTGTCTTTGCCATCAATGAGGTTTAATTTAAAACGTGTCGTGCGGTTAAAGCCGCCAAGTAGAAAGCGCGAATAGCAGAACTTCACTCGGATAAAAATATAAGCCCGGATTTAAAGCCATTATCATCTGGACTATCTTTTGTGATGCGAACATGTGACTTTCATTTCCTGTCTCTTACATATGGTCACCAATTCCTTCCCGAAATCCTGCAGACTTTACTTCTGACGGCTTCCGATTACTAGTTCATTACTAGTTCATTGGTCAATTTTTCGATTTTCAATTTTCCAGCAGATACATTATCAAATTTGAGTACGAGATATACTTCATGGTACTTCTTCGAGCTTCAGCTTTACGTATGAAAAGATATAATACAGCGAAATATAAATTGCATTCAATTATTATGGATTTCAATACTAAGTCTGATATTGATTAGAGCCAAAGTGTATATAGGCTATTCGTAGATAAAGAAAATGGGCTATTGAAGAAAATATCCCATTGTCGTTTTTTCGACTATAAAATGAAACAAACAATGGAAACAAATTTACATTCTAATATTAATTAAGAAAAGGATGTCCCTGCTCTAGAGATTTTTCTAAAACAAATAGCCATAAAACAATTCGTTTATAAAAGCCAGGATTTAAGAAAATGTGACTGCAAATCTAAATGTACTACAAATAAATGTGCTTGTCGCAGAACCGTATTAATATGTAATTCAAAGTCCCTAATTCCTACATTGCACTAATAAATAAATTTTTCTAAATTTAGACCACAAGACTCGGTTTTTATGTGCTGATGGAAGCGGTCACCTTGTTCGTCACTCATGGCGCCAAGGTTCTCAGGAAATCTCACGAGATTGGAATTCAGAAAATGCATCTTTATACTCATTTGCAGCCAAGCCTGAAGTAAGCATCTATCAGATTCTCTACCAATTCCTGATAGTTCTCAGCTTTCCTGTTACCCAAAAAGTTGGTGACCAGCCCAGTGAAAGCATGCCATTGCTGTTCTTTCCACATCTGTCATTGACTTCTCAAAATATGCATCCCCCATCAGTTGCCGGATTTCCCATTTGCCCTGCTTGTTAAGTGCTTTCGTGAACTGTTTTCCCGATTTGAATTGCGGAGTAGATCTCTTTTTATTCAAACCTTTTTAAGGTGCATTGCTCACAAATTATGCATATGCAAACTACACCCTGCAAAGCAAACTGAATGCGACAAATTACATTTCTATGTACAACAATAATTCATGATTTTTCTATGAAAATATATAGTTTTTGAGTTCGAACTGTATGATCGACAAATTTTTCGGACAACGGACTCGCAAGTGTACTACACGTGTTTTCCTATAAGCGAAATTTCATAATACATTTTTCAATAATATTCTGTATTTTTCAGGACTTTTACGTATGTATGTGTAATTGTGAGTGTCCTACCTTAGTTTTAATCGTGGTTTTCATTTATAGTCCTTACACATTTTTATATAAGTAGTAGGGATATGAGAGTTCTAGATCCTCCACCCGGTGGAGGTGACGCGAGCG
>JAODVP010089646.1:0-12942 GCA_025400035.1 Tetradonia laticeps
GCCCACACACCTGGCTATAAAGTCAAATGCCTAAATTCGGACCCCAGTTCAAATTTGGACCAGTTCCTCTACTACTGGGATTTTTTCTTGTCTTTGTCTGAGTTTTTAAAACAAGGAATTATCAAATGGACTTCGAGTTTTTTTAACTTTTTCTTATATTTATACAGGGTCGATGCAATTGGGCCAAAATCATTTTTTTCCAAGTCTCACGAATTTTTTTTATCAAGCTTTTTCCGGTTTCGGTGAAAATCGTGAAATAATGGCCAGTTGGGATGATGAATCAAGTGTTTTAAATTTTATTCTATTAGTATAATGTGTAAATTCAATAAAAAATCACGTTTAAAACATCTGTTTCATCAGATTATTTTTTATCTGATATTTGAAGCTTCTGACGGCTTGTAAAAAATTTGGGAGTCGGTGTATCTATGATCAAACCGAGCGGCATTTTGAATCACCCACTGTGTTATCATTTAAAAAATAATCTGATGAATAAAACAATAAAATTAAAAATTGGTCATTATTTACAATCAATTAAAATATTTCGGGATTTTTCACAACAACCGATAAAACCTCGATAAAAAAAATCCGTGAGACTAAAATAATTGTGTTTCTAAATGGTCTAGGCTAGCTTCTCCTGGAAGCTTTGCATCGAGCTTCAAAACACCCTGTATTTACATTACGTTGAATGTTTATACGTAAATTAAGTGCATACGTAAAATAAACTTATCTAATTGTAAGTTAAATGAGAAAAAAGTAAAAATATTAGTTATCTGGACGATAACTATTGACGAAATCATGACTTCTAACCTTCTTTAGATTGATAACTAATCAGCAATGACGAGATTGCAATTACGTAGAATCAAAGCAATTACCGTCATGTTATTTACCACCGATTTCCAGGTTATTGCGTCTCGGATTAACATATTAACGTATACTTTCCACTGCTTACATTTGCTAAAATTAATAATTGTAATAAAATGAGAATTTTGGCTCAATTGAGTCTCCATAATTGACCAGAATGGAAGAAACCATATTGAAATTTTACTATACATACATATACGTATTTTCTCACTTTTTAATTTAAATATCTTATGTTAATTATAGTGTCTAGTACCACTATAAGAATATGACAACTAATTGTTGTCCAAACATGCTGTTCACTAACTTTAAGATCCATTAACACAATTCATGTAGATACATGAAGATGTTAAAGATCAAATTTACCTGCAAATCGACATTATACCGATTTTAGCATGTTTATTCAACTAATACTCTTTCAACCGTCTCACCATGTTTCTACTTATATAGTTTACAATAGTGCACAATTGCTTTTGCGGTTTGTTGTGATGATAATGACAATAACCTACTGGCAATGAGCGTACAACTGATCGTATAACATAAAAAATCGTAACTCATTCTTTAGGAGAGAGTCATGATTATAATCATAATAATTATTATTAGTTCATTGTCAAATAATTTAATTCTCTAAATGAAATAACTAACGTTATAATTCGCCAAAATATAAGAGTTAATGTTATGTCTTATATTTATAATATAAACAATTGTATATAAGTAGATATATTGCATCACAGTCATCACTATCACAAATTCGATTGCAGAAATGAATTAGGCCTTCAGTTCAATGACTGATACATATCTGATTCTAAACATTAATAACGTCACAACTACTGAAATCAAGCATGAAACTGACCATCGCATTAGTTGACTCTAAAGACTTTGCCAAATTGTGAAAATACGGACGCGTTTCTTTATATTCCTGCGGATTAACACCCGAAAAGTCGTTCTAGAAAAAAAAAACGAATCGGCAAAAAAACCGTATAATGTGAACGCTGCGTTAGGTTATGGGCTTTTGAAAATCTACGTTTCTCTTCTTTCATGCTAAAACCAGGAAAATCTTTCAAAAAAAAATTCACTTGGTTGATTTTAGTACAAAAAATTTTTTGCTACCTATACGGGTAGTATGTGTGTGTAGTGCAAGAAGTACATCTTACACTAACTGCAATTCGATTGGTTGTTCGACGCACGGTTCAAAGAATACCAAATATTGTAACTCCACCCAATTATTCACTGATACATTCAAACATTTTTCTATTCCTCTCAATAAATCGAAACTCTAACTACTTTAATACCATCTCTAATTCAATTTTCGATACACCTGTCAATTTCGAATTATCGAGAGTCTACAGCGTCTTCAATATAACATCTTGTACCCATTTTTCCACTTTTAAAAGTAAAACTACGTACATAACTCTATAAAAACGAGACATTCATATTGCACTTTTCATGTAAATAATAAATGCATACGGTGACTCTCCAAATCCCTTTCGGTCTCAGAATCACGCAAAACCTGTCTGCCCTGTTGCAATGGCAATATTTGAATAATTGCTTACACAAATGAGCATCATTCAGATAAATAGCTATCGTTATTGAACATGACGCTAAAGTGTACAAAGTTGTTCGAATCATATGGAACTTAAATACGTAAATTCAAATGAAAAATAATTAAACACAAAAAACCTTTTATTACATTCAAGTTTTATATATACCGACATTAATATGTATTATTAAATTGAGGTAGAAAAAAGCGAAATTCTAATACGCAATTTCGGTTTGTCATGATTTTAATATAGTTTGCATCTTATATAGTCTGAGGTTAGGGTAACCCGCACTCCTTGTGCTAACAATCGAAATAACCGAGGTGGTCAGGGTAAAATTATAGGGGTGTAGACATGTTCACGCTGATTTTCAGTCCTGCAGAGAATCGAAAATCACCTGTTGGCGGCGCTTGCGACGCGCCGAGTATCGACCGATGCGCTCTTCGCAGCACTCGCGGGGCACGAGCGCGGCACGCAGCCAGCCCATTGGCCCGAGAGCGTGGTCTGACATAGGACCATATCCCGCTTCGCATAAATACTACGGCACGAACCGCGTGGCTTCAGTTTGCGGTGCGCAAAAAGAGTTTCCCAACGCTCGCAGGTCGCAGCTCGGTGGAGCAAGCAGATTCGACACTTGCGAATTTCGAATTCGCAACACAACACAACAACTTACTGTGATTTGACAACAGTCAAATTTTGGATTATTTATCTTAACTGTAAGTATTTCACTAGACTTTAAACACTTTAAACCCTCCTTTAAATCCTCAACCCCACATTTTTAAAATTGCATCAATTACAAATTAATTCTTAGAACATTTCACTAAAATTGGTTTTGTAGTATTTGATTATATGTCCACAAGTACGTTTAGTGAAAATTGTGAAATCAATACAATCCTACACTTTCCTGGTTATTCATGTAAGGCTTCAATTATTTATTAATTGATAAGGAAACAATTGCGCGTTCGGAACAAGTCAGAAACCCGAGAAACTTTAATTGACTCTGAATCGACCATCATCTCGGAGTATCGGCATTTTCTTCGCTAGTTGCGCTCTAGTTTCCCCGTGTCGATTCATGTCCGCATTTAAAAATACCACAATGATGAAACAACATAAACAACGCGTACTTGCATCCAATACTAACCGTTAATATGAACAATTTTGAAGAAGCAGATGTGACTCAAGCGCGTTCCGCTAACTCTCAACAAACGCGTATCCAATTGGATCCGAACAACAAACGTTACACCTCTATAAACAATAACCTGACATACACCGCGCTCGTTTTTCATTAGGAGGAATTCGAGTCCATGACACGTGTGGCATTCACGATGAGTCAATGTTTGCAATGTTCGCAATTTCGCGGGAAGTTTGATTGTCAAGGCTCAGCACTCACAATCAGCTGGTTACTCGAAACTCGTTGCATAATTGTGTTGATTCTCGCTTTTTTCCTCATTTACGTAATCCAGATAACGCATTGTGTTATGTAGTACAGTTTGTATAAAATGTATGAATTCACGTGATATTGCGTTGACCTCAACCTAGTGATAATGAAACTTTGCGAGGTGATAAGGACTCCGATAGCCTTTGCTACTTGATGAAGTGATGATGGTTGTTACGCGCGATTGTGATAAGTTCTCCCATTACATCATACGCAGAATGTGATTTATCAATTATGAATCTCTACGAGTCTACTCTTATCAAGTAATTGTATTAAAAAGTATGTCCCTTATTTTGCAGAAACCAAGACAAAATTTAAATATGCCTGCTCGTGTACCAGAAGTACAAAACGGAGACATGTCCCGTCCCCACAACGACGACGTTATCATCTCCGGCATATCCGGCCGTCTGCCCGAGAGCCAGTCCATCGAAGAGTTCAAGCAACATCTCTTCGAGGGAATGGACCTCGTCACAGAAGATGAACGCCGCTGGACCAAGAACCTGCACGGGCTGCCTGCGAGAACGGGAAAACTCAAGGACATCGCACACTTCGACGCCACCTTCTTCGGCGTGCACGCCAAACAAGCCCACGTTATGGACCCGCAGTTGCGTATGCTACTAGAGCTTACGCATGAAGCCATAATTGATGCTGGCATCAACCCGGTGGACTTCCGAGGCAGCAACACTGGTGTCTTCATCGGAGTGTCCGAGAGTGAGTCCGCTGAAAAATGGGCCTCTGACCCGGACCAGATCAACGGCTACAGTTTAGTAGGCTGCTGCCGTGCTATGTTTGCCAATCGTATCAGCTACACCTTTGATTTGAAGGGTCCTAGCTTCGCCCTTGACACGGCTTGTTCCAGCTCCATGTTTGCCCTGCACCAAGGCTACACTGCCATTAAAACCGGACAGTGTGACTCTGCCATTATCGGAGGTGTCAATCTCTTGTTGAAACCCAACAATTCTTTGAATTTCCATCGCTTGAGTATGTTGAGTCCTGATGGTAAATGCAAGGCTTTTGATGCCGATGGTAAGGGTTATGTGAGGGCCGAGGCTGCGGTTGTTATTGTCTTGCAGAAGGCAAGCAAGGCCAACAGGGTGTACGCCACTGTAATGGGCTCGAAGACTAACACGGATGGAAGCAAGGAACAAGGCATTACCTTCCCATCTGGAGCTATGCAAAACAAGCTTATCAAGGAAGTGTATTCTGAAATTGGTGTTGATCCACATGATGTGGCTTATATGGAAGCCCATGGTACTGGTACTAAAGTAGGAGACCCACAGGAAGTCAACTCCATTGCTGACTATTTCTGTAAGAACAGGAAGACTCCGCTTCTAATCGGATCCGTCAAGAGTAACATGGGTCATGCTGAACCTGCTTCTGGCTTAGCTTCAATTGCGAAGATTCTTGTCGCTATGGAAGCTGGAGTAATCCCTGGTAATTTACACTTCACCTCACCTAATACCGACATTCCTGCTCTATCAGACGGACGTCTTAAGGTTGTGGCCCAAAACGAAAAATGGAACGGTGGAATTGTTGCCGTTAATTCCTTTGGATTCGGAGGTGCAAACGCTCACATTGTTCTCAAGTCTAACCCCAAGCCTAAGACAACTTGGCCTGCCCCACAGACCCCCAGACTGGTTACAGTCTCCGGACGTACTGAGGAAGCCGTCAATTACTTCCTGGACAAGGTGAAGGAACAAGGACACGATGAGGAGTTCTACGCTCTCTTGAATGAAATCCACTCTCACAACATCAACGGTCATAATTACCGCGGGTTTGCCGTTATGGGCGAAAACGAAATTAGGGATGTTGGTATGGTGTCCAATGACAAGCGTCCAATTTGGTGGGTGTTCTCCGGAATGGGTTCCCAATGGCCTGGTATGGGTAAAGACCTCATGAAGATTGAGCTTTTCCAACAGAGCATTAAACGCGCTGCTCTTGCTCTCAAGCCTTACAACGTTGATTTGGAGGAATTACTGAATGGAAACGAAGAAACCCTAACCAATGTGAGAAATACTTTCATCTCCATTGCTGCCATCCAAGTGGGTTTGGTTGATCTACTGAAGGCTCTTGGTATTGAACCCGATGGCCTCCTTGGACACTCTATAGGTGAAGTTGGTTGTGCTTACGCTGACGGTACTTTGACCATCGAACAAACCATGCAGTTGGCCTACGCTCGTGGCAGTGCTATTTGTGAGAGCAACCTTGCTGAAGGTGCCATGGCTGCTGTGGGTCTCACTTGGGAGGAAGCCAAGGCCAAGTGCCCTAGTGATGTATTCCCAGTGTGCCACAACAGCATCGACAGTGTGACAGTTTCTGGACCTCCAGCGTCCATTGCCAAGTTGGTCGAGGACTTCACCAAACAGGATATCTTCGCAAAGGCTGTCAACAGCTCTGGATATGCTTTCCACAGCAAATACATCGCCGACGCTGGACCTAAACTACGCAAGGCTTTAGACACCATTATTCCCGCACCTAAAGCCAGGAGCCCACGATGGATTTCCACCTCCATTCCTGAATCAGCATGGGGATCTCCATTAGCCCAACATAGCAGCCCTGCTTACCATGTTAACAACCTACTCTCTCCTGTGAACTTCTACGAAGCAACTCAACACATTCCCGATAACGCTATTGTTATCGAAATTGCACCCCATAGTTTGCTGCAGGCTATTCTGAAGAGGAGTCTGGGCAAAGATGTTACCAACATTGGTTTGGTAAAGCGAGGACATGAAGACAACGCTAAGTACATCCTATCCAATATTGGGCGTATCTACAATGCTGGTGGTCTGCCGAATATCTCTAAACTGTACCATCCTGTGAGCTTCCCTGTCGGACGTGGAACACCCGGTTTGGCATCCATGGTTCAATGGGACCACTCTACCGAATGGGATGTTGCTAACTTCTGCGATAAGAATTCCCGCGCTGGTGAACTTGTCGTGGATATTGACTTAAGCAAAGAGGAACACAAGTACTTGGCTGGTCACGCAATTGACGGAAGGATTTTGTTCCCAGCTACCGGATATTTGGTAAGTTTAGATAGCAAAGTAGCTATTCAATGTACTAATATTAAATGTATATACAGACTTTGGTGTGGAAGACCTTTGCCAAAATGCGTAACCAAGATTTTGAACAAACTCCAGTTGTTTTCGAAGATGTGAAATTCATGCGCGCTACCATTATGCCCAAGGATGGAACAGTTCGATTCCTGATCAATATTTTCGAAGGTTCCGGCGAATTCGAGATCTGCGAGAGTGGAGCTGTCGCCGTAGCTGGTAAAATTCGTGTTCCGGAAGAACCAGAGAAGGAGTACCTGACCCTCCCCAAGCTTGAAACCAAAATTGAGAAGGACGACCACGCTTTGGTCAAAGCAGACATTTACAAAGAGCTGAGACTACGTGGTTATGACTATGATGGGATCTTCCGAGGCATTCATTCCTCAGATCCTTACGGCAATACCGGAAAACTTCAATGGGAGAACAACTGGATTAGCTATATCGATACCATGCTGCAATTCTCTATCTTGGGCCAGAATACCCGTGAACTTTACCTACCCACCAGACTGCAAAGGGCCTTCATCAACCCTATGGACCATCTGCAAAACGCCGACGAAACCATGCCCGTCTACATGTACAAGAACATTGGTGTCTTCAAATCTGGAGGAATTGAACTTCGAGGATTGAAAGCCAGTTTGGCGCCTCGTCGTCAACAAGCCCAATCTGATCCTCAACTGGAACATTATCACTACATGCCTTACACCAACACTAATCAAATTGTTGATGAGAAAACCGCCCTGACCGTTGCTTCCCAGCTTGCTTTAGAAAACAGTTCTGGGGCGCTTAAGATGAAAGTCGTGGAAGTTGCATTGAACCGCCCTAGTGAAGGACTATTAATTCCCAAAGTACAGAACATCTTAGAATCCCAACCTATGCTCGCCGTCGACTGCACTGTTATTGGTAACGTTGACGCTGCATTGATGGAAGAGAAGGGAATCAAGGTAGCAATCAAGGACCCTACTGCCGATGCTTTTGAACAAAACGTCCACTTTATTGTCATGTCCGACGTTCTGGTCCAAAAGCAAACAGCTGTTTTACATAATGCAGTGAGGTCCCTTAAATCTGGTGGGTTTATTCTCCTTGAAGAACCGAGGAACTTCACCGATTTCCAACTCCTCAAGCAGGAAAACCTCGAGGTCATTTACCAACAACCCACTGAGAACAAGACCTTCCTATTGGTCCGTCTTTCTGAAACTGTACCCCAGGATGTCTTTATTATCATGATTAACGAGAACAACTACTCTTGGGTGGAACCCCTTCAGGAAGCTCTCAAGGAATCCGAGTCCAATAACAAGAAAATCTATCTGGTTGCCCAAGGACAAGAACTCAGCGGCCTAATTGGTATGGCCAACTGCATTAAGCAGGAACCAGGTGGTATCAATATGCGTGCCATTTTGATCCAGGACAAGAACGCTGAGAAATTCTCCCTCAAATCCAAATTCTACCTTGACCAACTCCAAAAAGATCTTGTGCACAATGTGCTGAAGAATGGCGTCTGGGGTAATTACAGACATCTGTCTCTTGAATCAACCGACAAGACTACCCTCCAAGTTGAGCATGCTTATATCAACACCTTGACTCGTGGTGATCTTGCTAGTCTTAGATGGATTGAAGGACCCCTGCGCTACCATCAGGGTAATGATGCTAAGACCGAATTGTGTTCGGTGTACTACGCGCCACTTAACTTCAGAGACATCATGCTTGCCACTGGTAAACTTCCCCCAGATGCGCTTCCAGGTGATCTTGCTGGACAGGACTGTATCCTCGGTTTGGAGTTCTCCGGACGCGACAGCAATGGTCGCCGTGTTATGGGCATGGTCGCTGCTAAAAGTTTGGCCAGCACAGTCCTTGCCGATCCTGGTTTCCTCTGGGAAGTACCCGAAAAATGGAGTTTGGAAGAAGCAGCCACCATTCCTGTTGTCTACGGAACCAGTTACTACGCCCTCATCGTTCGTGGTAACCTCCGCCCCGGCCAATCCGTGCTGGTTCACGCTGGTACCGGTGGTGTCGGTCAAGCATCCATCGCAATTGCACTCCACATGGGCTGCAAAGTCTTTACCACTGTTAGTAGCCAGGCCAAACGCGATTTCCTCAAGAAACGATTCCCTCAATTGACGGACGACAACATTGGTAACTCTCGTGACTGCACCTTCGAGCAACTGGTCTTGAACCAGACTAACGGTAAAGGTGTGGATGTAGTTTTGAACTCCCTTGCCGGTGACCAGCTGCAGGCCTCCGTCCGTTGTCTGGCAATCGGTGGCCGGTTCTGTGAAATTGGCAAAGTTGATTTGTCCAACAACTCAGCTCTGGGTATGAGCATCTTCCTGAAGAACACCACATTCCACGGTATTCTGCTTGATGGTCTCTTCGATCAAGACTTCAATCATCCCGATAAGAAGGAAGTTATGCGCCTGGTCAGCGAAGGTATTGCCAACGGTGCTGTGCAACCCCTGCCTAATACAGTCTATGCTGAGAACCAAGTAGAACAAGCCTTCCGTTTTATGGCCAGTGGTAAACACATTGGTAAGGTCCTCTTGAAGATTCGTGAGGAAGAAAACAGGAAAACCATGATGCCTCCAATGAAGACCGTGAATGCCATTCCCAAGACGTATATGGATCCAGAAAAGACCTATCTGCTTGTCGGAGGCTTGGGTGGTTTCGGTTTAGAGTTGGCTAATTGGTTGGTCACTCGTGGTGCCCAGCGAATTGTACTTACTTCTCGTAGCGGTATTAAAACCGGTTATCAATCAATGTGTGTTAGGAGATGGAGGAAAATGGGAGTCAAGGTCTTAATTTCCACTGCTGATGCAACCACTGAAGCTGGGGCCAA
The DNA here is from genome assembly GCA_025400035.1 of Tetradonia laticeps. Classification (NCBI taxonomy): domain Eukaryota; kingdom Metazoa; phylum Arthropoda; class Insecta; order Coleoptera; family Staphylinidae; genus Tetradonia; species Tetradonia laticeps. The sequence continues at coordinate 9,715 of JAODVP010089646.1, forward strand.
GAAATTGCTCCAGGAAGCGTCTACAATTGGTACTATCGGAGCCATCTTCAACTTGGCTGCTGTTCTTCGCGATGCTTTCATGGAGAACCAAACTGATGAAGATTTCGACATCGTATGCAAACCTAAGATCGATGCTACCAAGTACTTAGATACAGCATCCAGGGCTCTGGCCCCCAACTTGGACTACTTTGTAGTATTCTCTTCAATTTCCTGTGGTCGTGGTAACGCTGGCCAGGCTAACTACGGTCTTGCAAACTCAGCAATGGAAAGGATTTGTGAAGCTCGCCAAGCATCAGGTCTGCCTGGTGTTGCCATTCAATGGGGAGCAATCGGCGATGTCGGTCTTATCCTAGAAACCATGGGCGGAAACGATACCGAGGTTGGTGGCACTTTGCCCCAAAAGATCGCATCTTGCCTGGCTACCATGGACATCTTCCTGCAACAGCCCCATGCCGTTGTCGCCAGTATGGTTCTAGCCGAGAAGAGGAAGAGTGGAGGTGATGGCAACCAAGTTAAACTCACTGATGCCGTCGCTAACATTTTGGGTATTAAGGACTCCTCTACCGTTGCACCTATCGCATCTCTAGCTGACTTGGGAATGGACTCGTTGATGGGCGCCGAAATCAAACAGACTTTAGAAAGGAACTACGACCTTGTGCTTACTGCGCAGGAAATCCGTGCGTTGACATTCGGAAAACTAGTCGAACTCGAAAGTGGTAGCAGCGCACCAGCTGCAGAAACCAAGCCACAGGAAGATAAGAATCTGATCCAGTTCGATGAGCAGATTATGCCTTCCCAGCCCATTATCAAAATGAACAACTCAGACACCAAGGGAAAAACTCCCGTGTTCATTCTGCACCCTATCGAAGGTGTTGTTACTGCCCTTCAAGGTCTGGCTAAGGGAATGCAAGCCCCTGTCTATGGTCTTCAATGCACATCATCCGCTCCACTAAGTTCAATCACTGACTTGGCCAAATTCTACATCACACAAATGAAGAGCGTACAAGAGAAAGGACCTTACACCTTGATCGGTTACTCATTCGGTGCATGCGTTGCCTTTGAAATTGGCGTCCAACTCGAGGCTAACAACGAAAAAGCGAAACTGTTCTTCATTGACGGATCTCCCACGTATGTGGCTACACACACCGGCAAAGCGAAGATACACAAAGTTGAAGCTGGTAATAAGGCTTCAGAACAAAGCGAAGCTTTGTTATATTTCATCCACCAGTTTGTAGAAGTAGACCAACAAAAGGTAACTATTATAAATCTTATATCCCAGAATACATTATACTAATGTAATTTTCTTTATCAGACTGTAGCTGAACTGAGAGGACTGAACACCTGGGAAGAACGTGTCAAGCGCACAACTCAAATAGTCAGCGACGCCACCAAATTCCCCAAAGAGCAAATTTCCGCCGCGGCTGAGAGTCTTTACTACAAATTAGTTGCTGCTGACCAATACAAAGCCACAACCCGCTTCAACGGTGAAGTGGTCCTGGTCAAGGCAACTGACAGCTATGTACAATTAAGTGAGGATTACGGGTTGGCACAGGTGTGTCAACAGAAGGTGAAGGTAGAATCACTTAATGGCAACCACAGATCTATTCTCTCTAACCCCGAACTCGTACAAATGGCGAACTTGCTTTCTGCGTGATTGGCGTGAATTAAAACTCATGCTCACCCGATTCGGGTGTGCGGAGTCATAGTATAATTTATTTTCTATTGTAAATAAGGATATTGTGATTTAATTTCGCGCGGCATTCTATGACTATTGGTAATACTTTTATTGTGAATAACGGTATTTATGGATGAATGGATGGGGAGCTCGTACTCAAACCAAAGATTTGGACGAAACAACGACAATATAATTTTCAAGGCAGCAAGTATAAGGACAGGGCACCTAAATTGTACCAACTTTATCCGCGAAGCATTGGTTTGTTGCTTAGCCATTTGCTTTGTGGTTACAGTTGCAAAATACTCAGAAGCACTTATGTTTTGTATAGTTGTTTTAACAATATATAATTTTCCAAACTATTTAGTGTTTTTTTTTATATTTGTACTTACCTAGTGTAGGATTAGGAATTGCTTCTTCAACAAATCTGTAAAACAAACAGAATCTGTCAGTGTAACATGGCGATTGACGCGCATGCGCCGTAAAATTCAATATGGTCGACAAAACAATCAGAAATACAAAAAATGAATAATTGCTGGGAGATATTTAAATAATAATAAAAATATATTGTATATTTTGAAATTTGGAAAATATAAAAACTTAAATTTAAAATAAACTAATGACCTTGACTTGGAAGTATTTGATTGGTTTGTCACCGTCTGTCACAACTTTAACCTCGAAAGTTGATTTGCAACTTCCAAACGTTCCAAACCCATCCAAACCTTCCAAACTCAGTTTCCAACACACTACAATCATTCCATTTTAAACAAAATAGACTAAATAGTGAATAAAATAATTTATACACAATACACAATGACTATTCAAACCAGTGCACCCCGAAAACGACAAAAACAAGCGAAAAACGATGAAGCTCTCCCAGAAAACACAACACCATCATTGTAAGTCCATCAATCATTTGATTAATGAACAACAACACATAACTTGTTATAATTACAGACGTTATGGGCCAATGCCACGCTTCCCACATCAACGAGTCTGGAGCAGAGGAATTATAATCTGCGGTGTAATGATTTACATCTGGTACTTTTCAAAGATGGGCAAAGAAACAATTCTGGCTGCACAGAAGGATACATTACAGAACAGAGGCCAACAATTCGACTGTGATGCCAAATATTTAGCAGATATTAATCAGTTCCATAACTGTATACCGAAAAGATGTGGGAGGTATGTAACTGATGCTCTTCTACTAGCGTCAGAAGCTAGAAAACTGCTGGAAATGGCCAAAACTGGCTTTGAATTAAGTTCAACTAAAGGCAGTGCTAGTATATTTGACATTCACTCAGGAGCAATTACAATGGATGATAAATTTATTAACATCCACTCGCTTTCTGGTTCTAAGAAAGTTTTTACTCCGGAATTCATTTATGCTTATAAAATCGTCAAGGATAAAATACAAAGAGCGATTGCACAGGTGTTTCAATTGGATCATGATAGTCTATATCTGACACATCCTACGTTTTTCTCGAAGTTGAGTAATGCTGAGCCTTTGACAGCACATGATGAGTATTGGCATACTCATGTTGATAAAGTAAGTT
>JAODVP010089657.1:0-31659 GCA_025400035.1 Tetradonia laticeps
TAAACGAATTCGCGGTTTAACCGGACGCGTTATAAACGGTTTCCACTGTATATCTTGAAGAGTCTGCTCTGCATGAAAAACAGAAACGCAATTGTTCCAAAAAGGACCTAAAACAGAAATGTTTTATTTGGCAATTGATACTTTTATAAGAGAAATTAACAGTCGCTTCAGGCTTATGAATATCTCCAAGCACATTTCTCCAAATATAGTTTGAAATTTATTTTATATTTAATTTATATTTATTATATTTCCAATAAAAAGTAAGAGAGTAGAAATTTGGAATTTTTCTATGTTGAAAATATCGCCCCTAAATGACGCAGTAACAGAGGTACGCATAAAAACAAGATGTTATAACAGAAATAAAATACATTAGTAAAATAGGGAATTAGAACGTCTTTTTTAAAATACACGCACAACGAATTGTCGCACAAAGCGAGGACGTTATAACCAAGATCTACTGTATATCACAATCGACGTCTAAAAAGGTGGGGATCGCAGGTTCACTTTTCAACACTTTCTTTCTTTATCAGTGGATTGGTATTGTCTTAATGTCAACTTTTATATTCTTCAATTAATTTGTAGATCCACTAATATTTATCTAATTACTAGCAGGCCCTTTCCTTCTATATCCGCCCTCTCTCTCGCTTAATTTGTTTCCTCTTGTCTCAGTTATCCTGCAGGAGAACCATCTCAAGCAAAGTGGGTGTAAATTGATTATGTTAGGTTATAATAGCTATAATAGCAAATTTTGATTCCGTTTGGTTTCTTTAAAATAAGTGTTTACATTTAATTCGTCTCTGAAATGTTTACGATTGCCATTACCATTTTAATTACCATTTTATAATTGATTCAATCGGATTTTACTATTGCTTACGTTGATATAAGGATCTACATACAATAACAAAGCTATCGTCACAGCCATCTTTTAGATTTTCCAACATTCCATTCGAAATAGATTTAAGTATTAAAAAAGTTTTTAAAAGGGATTGGTCGCAAAACTGTAAAAATTTAGGAATGTCTACTTTTCTGAATGAGAATTTTATAGAGATAGAAGATATATGTCAATATATTGGAAGGTTGATTAAAAGCTCAATGCAAAGTTTTAAGGGGAAGGTAGCAAAGACCAACTACAACAATTTTAACAATCATTTTAGTGCAAGTCTCAGTCATCATCTGATTTTTTTTACTGAACTTTCATCGTTTTTGGTGGAAAATCCCGAAATATGTAATTCATGTATGTCTCTGAAATGTTTACGATTGCCATTACCCTTTTAATTACCATTTTATAATTGATTCAATCGGATTTTACTATTGCTTACGTTGATATAAGGATCTACATACAATAACAAAGCTATCGTCACAGCCATCTTTTAGATTTTCCAACATTCCATTCGAAATAGATTTAAGTATTAAAAAAGTTTTTAAAATGGATTGCTCGAAAAAGTGTAAAAATTTAGGAATATCTACTTTTCTGAATGAGAATTTTATAGAAATAGAAGATATATGTCAATATATTGGAAGGATGATTAAAAGCTCAATGCAAAGTTTTAAGGGGAAGGTTTCCAAGAGCATTTAGAACATTTTAAAAAATTTCGCAAATTAATTAAACTAGGACCTGCAAATAAAGTAAATACATTTTATATGTTACAAGTGACAACAAGGTTTAGACAAATTAATGGAATTTTATTTGTTGTTATTTTATGTAGGAAAATTATTTTATCCTCTTAATTAATTAATTGTTTTGCAATTTGCAAATTACATATGTACTAGGAAAAAATAATTTGTTTTGATAAGTTAAATCGAAATAAATTTTCATTAATTTCTCTTGGAAATGAGCTGTTATCATTGCATTAGTGATAACTTTAAATATTCATGTAAATGCAGACCCTAGTTTAGATACTTTGTGTGGTACGCACAATGAAATTTAAAACACTTTACTCGTCAACTATTATCCTTGGACTCACTTAGAACGAACTCGGACTTAACGAAGAACTCGCATTTAACGAAGGAAACTGAAATGCTTGGTTGGCCCAATGTTAAGTATATGGGAATTATTACGCTTTTAACGAATGATATTCGCATACAACGAACTTTTTTTTTGTGATGCGCATACAAATTTTAGTGAGTTCCTCCAAAAGGGCATCCTATTTTTTGTTTGATATGCCAACATATTCTTATATTTCGATGTCTTCCCAATTCTGAGTAAATATTTGCCCTTGTTTCTCGTGCTATGATCGAGAAAAGTTCCCAACTCGGGTTGCGGAATGTAACTTTTCAAGTAGATCATGATATTACAAGTGTTTATCTCGTATTTATGGTGTATTTAGAGTAGTATAAGTATGCATACTGCTCTAAGCGCGTGTGTAAACGATTTATAAGTAAATACTGTCGGTATTTATACGAGTTTTGACCAATACCCCTGTTAAGAAACCTCGGATACAACGAACAAAAATCGTGCGTCCCTTGACTTTCCTTATAAGCGAGTCCGACTGTATTTACATCCAATTGAATTACATATTTCGGGATTTTCCACCAAAAACGATGAAAGCTCAGTAAAAAGAAAATCAGTAAGACTTGCAGTAAAATGATTGTGGTTAAAATTGTTGTAGTTGGTCTTTGCTACCTTCCCCTTAAAACTTTGTATCGAGCTTTACAATGAGGCGATATTGCCAAAAACCTGACCCAAGTTCGCCTACTATGAGCGACACCACGACAATATATTTGCTTTATATTTTTTATCCCTTTTTGAAGTTTTACAATATACCCTTTCTACTAGTATGTAGTAACCCTCAAGCACTATATCAAATTTCAGCGTACAGGAAGTGTTTTATATATAAGATTTTAAATGTGAAATTCCGAAACTAGCGTACTTAGAGCCGGGGTTACAAGGACCTAATTAAAGATAGGATGAGAAATGTTTCCAACGAAGACCAACGAAACACTGCAGTGTAATTATTGTGATGCCTGCAGTCTCTTCTCCTGATCTCTGTTTTATATTTCACTGATTGTAAGGATTGCTTGATTGGTTGATGGACAGGTTGCTTTGTAGTCGTGGCAGGTCATCTTCGGCGCAAATAATTTCGTGCTGAGGCCCGAGGTATCCTCCTTGAGCGCATGCACAGCAATAGGTCGTTTACCTGTGTTGCTGACCATCTTCGGACAATACAAAAGATACCGAAATAAAACGGACAGTGCACTCTTTTCACTGCTGAAGCGGTCGCATCGGATTTTACTATGTAGTAGGTGGATACCTCACTTACTATATAGCAAGTGTTACCAACAATACCTACCATCTCATACACGATACTAACACGAGATGCGCTTGAGATCAGCAAGGTCCATGAGAGGACGAGGGTTCAATACACTGAATACGTTGGTAGTGCTGACGTCATGCGCAATTACATCATTGCTCGTGTGCGTGAGGTGATGCACTTGCTAAAAATAACCTGAGATGATACAAATGCACTGGATTGTCGGGTTTTGATTTTGGGAGGAAGAAGTTATCTTTTATTAAATTAGGTTAGCTTACGGCGGATTACATTAGATTATACATTAAGTTAGGTTAGATTACATTAGATTTGGTTTGGATTATATAATTGGAAATGAAACCAAGGTGTTTCGTGTATTGCTGACATGGCCTATACTTTGTACTTTTCTATTTCTGCGGTTTGTATGTATCTACAAATGTAGTTGTATAGTTGGTGGCCTGGTTAGTTGTGGTTGCTCGTAAGCAGCAATCAAGTGCAATCATGCAAAATTGTCGGGAATGGGAGCTAATTTCTTCGACGAATTGAACGAATTAGAATTTCCTTTGTTGGAAATATGTATCCTGGGTTGAATTTATAATGCCGAATAATATTGCATTATTCACCGGGTGGAGTTCTTTAAAAATTTAGTGCATGTTGAATAATGTGTCATAACCTGAAAATAAATGAAATATGTAGAACAAATTTTATTAAAAACTTTCATTTAAAGTAGAAGTAATAAAATATGACATTATTTCTTAATAGATATGTATAATGTAAAATGCATAAACGATTTATATATTTATAATCTACATAAACGGAATACAGTCATGATATTACATATTCTTCCTTATTTGAGTCATTCGGGTCAGTTCGGATCCGATCGTGCACCCACAGCCAGACTGATCACTGCTCTGACTGCTGGCTGCTCTGATGCCTCCAACGTGCTCCGACCGCTCCGACTCTGACTCGGAAACTTGGGGAAGTGTAATGTAAGCATTGGAAGTGGTTGAAAGGCGGCAGCAGGCAGGCAACACGAGCCGGCATGCGCCCGAGAAATTCCCCTCGTTGCACCGCTGCGCTCGACGCTGTGCGTACTCGCACGACTCGTCCGCTCGGTTCAGTTGGCATCGACGCGAGCCGGCGTGCGGATCGGTGCGCTACGTCCGGGAGCTCCGGGACGCGTCGTGTGTGTGTTGGTCGCGGGTGTGCGCAGGCGGAGGCGTGTGAATGTGTGCTCATTTATTTATTTACCTCAATCGGTTGCGTCTGCAACAATCTCGTGCACGGTGCACGCTCATTGTGTTCAAGTAGCATCTATCTGCACGTAGCTGCAGTGGGGCAAGCAATAGAATCGCCGAAAGTGTTCAGCACAGTCAATTTCTCGATTTAAGCGACCGCCAGTGCCTGTTGTGCTCGAGCAACGTAGTGGGTAGTAGTGGCTAGTGGATATTGGATACTGCATGCAAGGACACTACCTGTCTTTACCTCCTGTGGACGAAGACGTATCTGATGAGCTTATATTACGACGTAATCAAGGTGAGTTGCGATTCATAGCGATGAATGAACCCATCGGGGACGCTGGCTCGTGACATAACTGTCAACTGGAGGTGTGTGCGGTGCGTGCGCGCGGCGGAAGGAATTCCGTTCGTTGGTGTGTGTGATTCTGTGCACGCATCCGCCATGATGCCAGGGACATATCTCACGTAATGCGGGAGAGGAAATAGGAAAGGAAGAAGAAATATCCTTTAAGATAAATAGTTTGGTTAAAATGAACAAAGTTTTTAGTTCATCTAAAATGTACCTGATGGAGGTACTAGAAATTGTAGAAGTATGGAATTGGGGGCTTGTTTAAATTAAATAAGTTGGTGTAAAGCAGACTAAGTCTTTAGTTCATCTGATGTGTACCTGATGAGGGTAACATTTTATTTAGTAGGAAATATAAAATTATGGAATTGGTGCCTTATGAAATATGTTTTTATGTTTTTTTTTAGATTTGCTGATTTGGTCAATGAATTTTTATGTATCGTTTGAGTTCAATAATTTGGTATCAAATAAACGAAATTCTTGAAGGTAACGTTTTAGTGGGAAATATAAAATTATGAAGTTACAGCCTTACGAAATACATTTTTATGATTTTCTACAAGGTCAGTGAAAACGTTAAATTTCGGGAAATTGCACTTCTGTGACATCTCTTTTATTTTCGGGGAAAGAACAGCAAAAACAATTTGAACATTTAACGCTCAAGGGAAACTTTTTGTTAACTAAAAAAATGCGATCGAACTGATTAAACTGTCTAGGAAAACTGGAAGAGATGGTCTGAAAAGTCAGGGGAATTTATAATCCGAAAATGGTGACGACCCTGTTTTAGTTGGTGATTTTTGATTGATGTTTCGTGATATTTCCTGGTAAAGGTGGCAAATGACCTTGAAAAGTGTAAAGAAAACAATGTTTCTCATAGTACAATTCATTATTTTGACCTACAAATTCATTAAGAGGTCAAATTTATGTCATTTCCGCAACTTCGGATTTTTAATTCTTTGAATAATAAGAAAATGAAAATATCCGTACGTTGATTTATCACGATCTGGTCGCCTACACACCAGATCCTGATAAATCAAATACTGAAAAGTGTTTTTCGATCTTTTGTAGTTCACGTAGTTCTTATTGTTCAATTAATTGAAACTCCATACTGGCGCATATGACATTAATGATCATAATAATGAATTTCTATAATATGATGATATTGTACATATTATGCTCTGAAAAATGAGAAACAACGAGTTTTTTGCACTATTGAAACTTTAAGGTAAAGAACCATAAGTTGAAACACTTACGTCGGGGTTGGCACTGTTTTGCAAAAAGTAAATTATAAATAACAGAAGTTATGTTTCATTATTTATATCAGTCTTTATAATAAATAGATAGATCATCTGAGTCTGATATAAAACGTGCAACAAAACAGACTTAGTAAGGCACTGAAGAAGCTCTCCAAGGGAGAGCGAAACAATTGTATGCCGAATATAACATAAATGAAGAAGAAGCTAATAAAGAAATTAATAATAAATAGATAGATGTATAATAAAAATAAAATGATTTTCATTAAAAACGGTGTTAACCGGATGGGTTATCAATGTGTATCTACTAAACGTTTACCCATGTGCCTCATAAATAGTTTTAAATATAATTCTATGACACACGACTTGGGCAAGCTCTCTGCGCCTCCTCTAATTATGCGTTTACAGTTGCGAGAAATTGTGCGAATTTGCTGTTTGTCAGTCCAAATTTCACAGTGTAAACTGGTGCCTAGCAGGCTAGCGAGTATAGTTGTAATATGTAATTCCAAGACCGGCCTGTGGACGTGTCAGATTTGAAATTGCTCGTCCAACATTAAAGTAATCTCTACCAGTTTATTGCACTCGTAGTAGGTAGTAGCAGATATTCTCCTAATAATGCCTCACGCAGTACCACAATAGGCAACTTCCTTTAATGTCCAACTAAAATTGCACGACTCCAAACTTGAGCAAAATATTTAAAGCAATTTCTCGCAAATGTTAGCGCACTATGAATTCAGCTGAGTTTGGAGTGTTGTAAAATTAACCTTCTGTATCTACCGGAAAGGATCCGAAATGCGAATTCATCGAAGTAATACATAAGAATTTAGAATTCAAAATTTTATTTTATGATTCAGTTCATCGGCAGTGTCCTGTGTCCTGAAATTTGAAAATTGCAACCGATTTTTCATTTTTTCTATCTCAGTATCATAAATATAAAATGCAATAATATACTAACGAATAAACATTGTAATTAGTAATGATATTGTATTCAAGTAACTGAGTATTTGTATTCATTGTGTATTTCTTTGATAACCGAGACTTACCGTATTCCTAGTATTGAAAAAAATCCACGTTGACTAAGGTCATGCACACATATGCATGAACATTTTCATTTAGTACCTACAGTGCTATTGTTATTCCTGCATTGTTATGTTGTATAATTATAAGCAAATGAATTCTGTATTACAAGCCATTGTCGTTCTGAGTTGAACCTTTTCAACAGAATTTCTGTTCGTTTCTAAAAACGCTATATTATGTGCATACATAATATATACGTTCTTATATTATACATAAATTTGTTTTTAAAGTCTTATGTTTTTAAATTCTTATCTAAACGTAAATAAGCCAGATTAATTATCTAGGTACTCGTATAGGCAGGTAGAAGTCTACTATGTGCACTTTCGCATGCATGCGTTCGCATTCGACGGACGTGCTTGCGAAACGTGTAATTTGAGATATAAGTAATGCATATCCTTGTATCTACTTTACTTACGGTATACACATATATCTACATGTATACCATACTCGTACAGCTATAATTGTGAGCGGACTGTGCGCCGTGTTTTGCATTTCACATTGTGTATTTGTATCTTACAACCAGCTGGTTGGCTGGCTGCTTTTACCTCGCCTTACGATTGAATTCGTCATTTGCGAGTAAATATTGAATGAGTTTTAAATTATTCTGTTTATAATCTATTGTGTTCCTTTGTGTAATATGTACTTTATCGCATATTGTTTTCTTCAAGAAAAATGGTTGAGTTAAAAAACTTAACTTCATCATCTGTCTGCGACAGGGTGGAACAATACGAAGGAAAGATAATTTAGTAGGTAATACATAGGTACACATATAACATGTATATATTTATACATATTATGTGTATAAAAACAACTTTGACAGCAGGTCAAGATTTCAATGTTATTATTATAAGCTGGGGTCCGGATTTTAGGTGATTATGGGTAAAATAAATAATCACTAGAGGTTTTCTGTAGCTTTTTTAGGTTTTACAAAATTTATACTTTACTGTTTCCTTTGTAAGTTAATTCATTTTGTTGTAGCAGACAATAGCTTACATTCCCAAATTATAAATGTGAAATGAAATTTGCATATTTTACCAAAATTTTAACATTTAATAGTAGGAAAAAATAGGTTAAAACCTAGGAATCCGTGCACTATTTATCGCATTCTGGCGATTAAAGGCTGTAGATATTTTCTAATCTCTAAGAGAGTATGTGATAAATTTCAAAATGATTATACTTTTGTGGGAAATCAACTCTGCGTTGTTTACACGTAACAACCTATAGATGTGGAGTAGGCGCGCACTATGGAGATGACGGCCATTCGTTGTATTTTTGGTTTTCTTCACATGATTGATTTTAAAAATTGAGAATTTGTGTTCAGATTCGGATATCGCACAAAAAGTGAGATTTTATTACTCGCTGAGTTTTCAATAATATTCAATAAATTTCACTATATTGTATAGTGAAACTAGCAATATTCCTCAATCAGTAGTAACAATAAAAAAAAATTATTTGCTTGATATTAGAATTACTTTATTGGGTGACACTGTCTTCCCCATCCATTGGGGCAAGTGGTTCAAAGAACATGTATTGGAAAATTATGTTATTTTTCGTAGTTTCATATGTATAGTAAAAATTTTAAAGTTTTTATATGATGAAGAGACTTACCCAGTTATTCTAAAAAGATTTCAGGATTAAATACAAACAGGTATAATATTTTTCAAAAAGCGGTCCATGTTCCCTCATTTCACTCTGTTACACTGCATTTATCCTACCAGGCCATAAACAATTAAAATTTTATAATTTTACCTTCCATTATACCCGTACGTACATTCATCACCACGCTAAATTTAAAATTTCCAGAAAATCTGTTGTGGAATTTTAATGATCTATTTATGGCATTTTTGCGAAGTGTCCAATTGGCGTTTACACATTAACTTTTACATTTTACAACCTAAAATTTTCAGGTCTCTTAATTCCGTAGACGCTGGACTGCTGAGCAAGATATATAATAAATAGCTCTATATAAAATAAATAACTTGAATGTATATAGCTATAGGTAATTGCTTAATTATAATGTACATATCTACTATATAGACTTGCACTTTTCATGCTTTTAATTCACCGCTTGCCTTGAGTACCTACATCCTACAAACATTAAATAACTACTCACTACAACTGCATTTGTATACAAAATGTATTATTCATCATATGCCACTTTACAAGTTTACAGCGTTTATAATAATCTTTTCTGCGTATCGCGAGTCGTGCGTACAGACATAATGGAGGTGAACCCACCATGTGTCATGTGCCACGGGCCATGGGCATCCATCCGGTGATAAATATGTATTTCGTAGAATACTAAACGACACCCTAGGTTATTCAACTCTTTACTTCACAGTTAAAAGAGATGGGTTTTGTCCATTATGAATAAACAATCAATTTACACAAACAATACATACTGAATAGTACACGTTCAAGTCAGAACGGACAGACTATTGAATTTATCAATGAATGATTCACCAGACACACTACAATTGTTTATACTTTTAGTACAATGTATTAACTACCACTACGATTGCAAACATGCATGACTAGTATCTATGATATTTTCCAACGAACGATGTTATACCAACTTGTTCCCTACTTGTGTGAATGTTAGTTGTGTGATGCGTAACCTGCGTCATTAAATTACGACCAGTAGTCGTTTGTCGGCCTGTGTGAATTTAACGTAGTGTGGTGTGTAGGGCCGGAACGGAAACGCGATGGGACATGGGACCCGATGATGTTTTCGATAAATCCATGCACTGCGTAGCTGGAAGCCGGCGAAAGCCAGATGTTCAACGGGCCCTTTTCGAAAGGGCGTCGTGAGCGTGTTTAAGCGCATCGCCCTCAGTGCACTTACATTTATTTGCATGTGTGCATTTATTTCCTTTTAATTTTCGGCGATGAAGCGACGAACTGTATAACATAACTGAATGTTACAGGACGATGCTAGCACTGAAGTCGGTGATAATACGCACTGATTGCAATTTGACGCAATCAGGCGTGTGTGGTAAATGTACACATTAATAGATGGATGAAGATGGTTGGAAATGATGGAGTTGATGAGAGGTGAATTGTGTTTGCTGAGGTTGATTCGCTTGGTTTGCTGTGTGTGTATATGTGCATTTGCAGTGTAGACTTAACTTACAATTAGAAGAGTGTGAGTTAGTGGGTTCGCCCTCCGTTTTCGAAATAGTTGGGATTAGGGTCGGGCCGCCGGCGGGCGCGTTCAATGCCCGAGTTCGCTGCCTACGTGCGATTTTAGGCTGCCAGTATGGCTGCTCCTTCAGACGAAATTCAAACTACCGACGCAAACGACCTAATCCAGACATAGTGTAAGGATAAATATACCTACTAGTGCAGGTACTCAAATTCTTTCGGTTATTCTTTTATTCGATATAGCAGTTGCATATGCGGTTTCTTGTTTATGTTGGGTTAACTCAGGATAAAATGCAGAGGTTGCTGTAGAACAACATTGCAACATTTTGCAACCCACACGCCATCAGTACTTAACTACAAACTTATTTATATCAAATTTTATCGATTCGGTTTTGTATGCGAGCTTGTGTGGAAATAGTTAATAGTTATACTATTGCTCAATGTCCTCATGTGTTTGTTAAGGTGTGCCCCGTGTAATTTGTCGTTCAGCTAGTGGCAACTTGTCTAATCAGTAAATTCACTCAGCTTTGCAATCTGACCGCACTCACTTCAATTATTTAAAAGCCTGAGCGATACATGTAAAATAAATACTTAATTTATAGTCTCCTTTATAGACCGGCTCATTTCACGCTCCGCAGATAAGCACCAGGTTATTTAGTCTTTCTTGGAATTCGTGCGCTTTCTCTGTTCCCAGGAGCGGAGCAACAAAAATTATAACAAAAGACAGAAGCAGTTGTCGGGTCTCCTTTTAAAAGTGTTCTTGAGAATTTGTATTTTATTTTGAATCGTGTTTACTTTTTGCTTTTGTTAAATACTAGTTTTTTTTAGCTTTTGTGAAGAGAGCACCTGTCTTTTGGGTATCAGAGGCCTTGGGCTAGGAATATTGTTTTTTTTTTTTTAGCTTTCGGTATTGATATTATGCATATGTATAAGTAAGTAAAACTAGGAGAGGTGGAGAGCTTTTCTAAAGAAATTTATCAGCTCTTTGTTTCAAGAATTAAACTCTGTTGATTTGTAGAATATTTTAAAATGGAGGAAATGTAACTCGCAATGAAATCATTGTAATGTGCATCGATGCAATTAATTTTTGTTAACACAATTTACGTAGAAATGAAATATTGACAATTTGATAACAAAATTATTTTAAAAATCATTTGTGTAGCACTCGAATACGATTTACTCACAATCAGTGATGAAACTACAGCTGACAGATGGTTTGTTTCGTCTGTCCAAACGTTGACACCAGCTTATCTTCTGTTATGAAGTGATAACAGTGCAAGCATCATTTTTAAAAGTACATACATATATAAATATTGTTTTTATATGAAATTTATAGGGAGCCAAACCAATTTTAACAGTCGTATACTTAGTTACCAATTTAAAATTATTTTAGCTAGTGACTACTAAAATATGACGCTTTACATTGGAAACTGTTGTAAATTTGTTTGAAATAATCGTAGTGGCAACTAAAAGCATTATGCATATGGCTGTAATTGTTTAGCTATCATAACAAAACCCATAATTAGTTTAATTGCGTGTACACACAATAAAGTCCATGCTGAATGTCTATTTATTTATGTTATTTGATAGTAAAATCAACTAATGATATATCATTTTACATATTTTTAAAATTTTATTTATTAAATAAATGTGATGGTTTCATTGTGCATACTTTTCAAGTTTCATATAACAAGACTTGTTAAAGTTGTACCAAATAATGGATAGCCTTTCTTACCCCTAGATTATCCCCGAAAGAAAGTCTAGGCCTAGACGTGTAATGCTAACCTGTTTGTTTCAAATCGACAGTCCTCGCAAGTCGAATGTGTGTAATACGCAGCTGTCTGCTTGACTTTTCTCACAACCAGCTGTTCCATCCATCTGCTGCTTCCTTCCGCACTTAAAGCATCACCAACCCACCTCCCAACGCTTCCAGCACCTCGATTCGACCTGCATTGAGCAATGCACGTGCCGTCATTCTTATTGTACGTGTTGTAAGCCTTGAAAGCAAAATAACGCTGCACCTTACATTTGTTTGATTTTGTTGCTTTTCATTCGCTTTATTACCTACCGGTACGTATAGGAATTATGTACGTGAACAGCAGGTGGTGGTGATAAAGTGATAGATACAAGAAAGTGACGTGATTCACGTGTTTAAAAAAAGATTAATAGTTCCCTGATATTTATTAACTTACGTATACGTATATGTGATACTTAACACTCAAGAATTATAATGACTAATGAAATTTCTATATTTATTATACATAAATAGGGGAAACCAGGGCCAAACTACCGTTTGAAGCATCACCTGGTTCACTCCACTGCCATCAAGTGACGCGCTGCATTTAATAAAAATATAATAGTTGTTTTTGCGATTGTCAGATAGAATATCGAGGTTATATTACTAACGAGATATATATGCATGTAATATAAATATTTGAGGATATTGTGTTCTGATTTGTTATATGCTTCCGGTAAGCTATATTGTACAGTATTAACAATAACTTGCACCATTACAATTGTTATCAGCTGTTGGGTATAGCGTCACGAAGGGAAGATCTTAGCCCTAAGACGGGCTGCAGAAGACTATATTTATTTTAATATTAGACACAGGTTAAATAATATTCTAATACATAAAGATTACAAGTGTGGGGTACGTGGAAGATCCACTTACGAAATAAGTTATGAGGGTTGCTTAAGTATAGTTCAGATACGTGTTTTGCTAATGCGAAGATTAGAAGATGGTTAACAGTAAACAGATATTCATATATGTGTGGCTGGGTCATAACACAGCTTTTAAATAATTATTAAACAACGCAACGAGGGGTTACTGTATAAGGAATTTTTTTGTTACATAGTTCTTGTTCACATAAAGACAACAATATAACAAAATTGCAATAAAAAGACAATTCATATAGATGTCTTCATAGTTACAATGGTGTAGTTCATTTTGCGTACTGTTTACAGAATTATTTATGTTCCAGGTCATAGATAATTAAAAAATGAATATTTCATGTGTGTTTTTAGTTTTTACGTTTTTATCAAAGTGTTCTGTGTTGTTTTAAGAGGGCCAAACAGTCGTTTTGCTTTTGTTGCAACAAGCATTAATATTTTAACCAAATGACACATCTAAACATTCGAACTGATGCCAAATGATTGCTAAAGAACCAATTACATACAAGCTCCCGAAACGCTTTCACCCCGGTGTCCCCTATAGTTCAATCTAAAGACAATGTTTATAAAAGTACATACATCCATTCAGTGTCTACATTGCTGCCGGAATCCGTTAATATAATAGTACTCCTCATGTAGGTACTTTCATGTCATTCCACTCTATTCCGCTGCGAAGTAATAAATAACCTAATTGTGCATACTCCTAGAGCAGATGTAGATAGTTACACACCATACTGTTTCTTAAGATTGCCATGCAGTTGACGATTTAAGAAAATAAGTATAGGTTAGAATTTCTACATGTCTCACAATTTTTAGTACGTATATAGTAAAACTGGGAGAGATAAAACCCACAAATATTTATCTTCATCATGTTAGTTTTCTAATTTTTACTATATGTACTACAAAATCAGAATAACCACAGAAGAACCACTTGTAAATTATTCCACATCAATCAGATAAATGAAAGAAAGAAAAATAAGTTTCTTATCTCACCTAATCTTGCATCTCACCCACTTGTAAACCTAGTATGTATCTATAGTGTCTATTGGGACATACGCATTCGAGTGAAATTGTAGATTTAACCGATGTAACTTGTAGACTGTACAGTTGTGCATCTAAATATAACGGTACTCTTTTGTTTATACTCAACTAGCAGGAGTTACGCGCGGATAAAACAGGAGAATTTATATTTAACTATAAATGGGGGAGAATGGCAATAACCTCAGGTATAATCTGTACATAGAATACGTAGAATAAAATGTATTATCATTTAAATTTGTTTGTAATCTTGAATATTTGAGGTAGGTCTTCTTGAACATACATAATAACATTCCAATTTTCTTCTTTCTAGATTCTGTCAAGAATGATAAATGTTTCTGTCATTCTTGACCCTAGGTCGTTCAATCTCCTACAACATAGAATAGAAATACTGTTTAGATGATTAGATTAGCTGTACTATGATAATATATTGAGGATGAATATGTAGTTTATTGGAAAGTGCATTGGCTGGTCTATCGCAGCAGCATACAGGACCCGGGAAGAGCAATGCACTGCGTAGAGCAAAGTTGAACCCGACAGGTCGACTCATTCGCCGCGTCGCAGTATTCCGTATTTGGCGTGGTGTGCTGTCGGTGTATGTGTATCAGAAAGCTGAAAGTGCAGAGCAGTGGCCAGCAGTGCCAGCAGGAATGGGCGATGGGTTCGGACGACCGCAACCTTGAAACAGCGTCAATGACCGCCCATCCACCGGCCGTGCACTGCTGGCGAACAGGTAGATGGGAGATAGTTGGACCGTTCAACTGACTGGGGCCAATGAACACCAACAATAATCTGCTGTATCATAATTTTGCGTAATGTGATATAATTTACTATATATAGGAATATCTTTAATATTCAGTAAATTTTAATTAAAACTTAATTAAAATAAGCATGCGGCTATTACAAGGTGACACTTCCGCTTCTTGTAATAAACACCTTATTTAAATTAGGTGTGCGAGTTATTCAATCTAAATCATGCACATTTTATCAGAATTCACATCGGAAGGGTGCGGTGGATGAAATTGCGTTAAAGACAAAGAACACGGAAGGCTTTGGTAATAATTTATTTAATTTATGTAGGGTTAGATTTAACGCGTAGTTAACTTACACCGGATGTGACGTGTATATGAGTGGAGGACTTATTCGCACATTTGTCTGATGAACGATAAAATTTTTGAAATTATCTGAATATTTCCTTGTTGTTTTAATGGCATTCTTTAAGAATTACAGTTTATGCACAATATATTTATAGATTGCTGGGTAAATGAAGTAGAAACATTTACTACCTAAGGGTAGGCCCTGGTGAATGCGAGTGTATGACACGCATGAAAAGATTATCTCTTGACCTAGTTCAACTTCACCACATGACTGACTACTTTACACTACACTGCGCTGCTCTACATAATGATTTTTTACTTCATTTCGTGGCTCGTGCGTGTTTAGCTCCTTTAACAAGGCTTACATGTCAAACTAGTACTTTCCTTTGCGTTCCAATTTTACTATCTTTATTACTTAAATGCAGAAAGCAGTGAAATGAAATGATAATATTTTGTAAACTATTCTGTCTAATAACTTCATACCCCTACATTTATAACTTTATAATAATTTTCCATACGAATATGCAGATAATCTATAGGAATATGTTCCTTTTTCTATAATCTATTGCTGTAGTTAATGAATGTATTCAATTAATAGTTCATTTTTCATTCCAGGGCAGTGAAAGTATTTCAACAATTGCTGTACGTCTCGCCGAACTTCCAGCGCGCAAATGAAGTCCATCTGCGTCTAGGATTGATCTTTAAAGTCACTCAGGACTACCAATCATCCTTGAAACATTTACAACTTGCTTTGGCTGATAACAATCCGTGCACTACTGAGAAAGATAAAAGTAAGTTCTAAAACTGAAATTGATGCATCTATTATACTAGTTCCCCAGTGAAAGTTTACTCAGGGACTATGCAATTGTTACAACTTTTTTTCCTTAAAACCAGGGTTGGAAAATAACTCGTTTTTACAGTAAAAAAAAACAACCGGTTTTTTGGTTTTAATGTATACTTATTGTTAGGTACACGTTTATCGCATGTATTAACAAAAGAATTCAATTAAATAAAATCACTATTCACATACAAATTAAGACTTATTTCAAGTAGTATACATTTATTTCAATTCCAAATAAAAATAGACCGTATGATGAAAAACCTGGTTCTATACTTGCAGAAGTTTACTACTACTTTTCAATGTCATGATTATTAAATTTATATATGTTTTGCTTCTTTTTGGCTTTAACACCATTGATGTAAATTTATTTCAGCAGTATTTGCTTGTTCCAGAAAGCATTCTTCAAAAATTACACTTCTAACGTTAAATTTAATTATTAAAAACATTTAATGAATTATTTTAGTATTTTTGATTTACAAAATGGAAGGCTTTCAGTGCTTCTTTGTTTCTTGGATTCAATATATGTATACGCTTTTTTTATAATAAATTTTAAAACGAACCATTCGCATTAAAGCGTGCCTAAAACCAGCCGACCCTGCTTTAAATTATAGAAGATAATCTTACATAGTCGTAAGGTTTTTAAGTTCCCATTCCGGAATTGACCTTGATTAATCGAATATTGAACGCTGTTAGCAATATCGCTTTTAGTTTTGGATAATCGTTTCAGACTTTTCACTATATCATAATATGTACTGATAATAACGGAATTTTCCACAACTTGATTTTAAAAAATCAAGGAAATTATTTTTTTATTGATAAAAGAATAATTCCTTTTGGGATGTCTTTTGACTTTATTACGTATAGATATGTGAATAACCTCTTTATGAACCTCTTTATAAAGATAATATGTTTAACAACAAAAAATCAATAAAAAACTTTCACACTCAACACTAAAACTTTCGGGACGGGGGAAAAAAATCCGTTACATGCGGGAATTTGTTAGTAACGGGAAACACAAAAATGCATAACAATATTAAATAAACTAATTTGTTTAATAAATTAATATAAAATTCTGGCAATACTGTAAATATTATATAAAACATTCACAAAATAAATTTAAATACACATAATAAATTAATACATATGTATTTTCACCAAATATGTATTTTATTATTCAGTTAAAAATAATCCGTGACTTGATTGTTGATTTCGATGAAAATTCTCAATGTCAAGAAATTAACTAACTGTCAATTTAGTGGCATTGTTCAAATCTGTTTATAATCTGTGCCTTTTCGTCCACTGTAAAATTATAGCGACTAGTTAATATATTTAGCAGACTCTCGCTGGTATATCAATCAGCTTTATAAGGTAGGCTGGGATGTTGTTAATGCACAGCTGCACGAATGCACGTGTTCTAACACGACACAGACGAAAAAAACACGAAAAAGGTTATTGTTACGCGGTGGCTACGCTGCATGCGTGAATTTTTCTACATCCTACGTTACATTCGGGAAAAAATGACATTGTCAGTATACGAAAGGTGAATGATTGTGCCACGCCGAGGCTACGCTAAATGCGAGAAATTTTCTACATCACCACGTTACAAGCGGGATAAATTAACATTGTGAGTATAGGAAAAAATCAGCACCGGATTAAACCTACGTTACAAGCGGACAATTCGTTAGAAGCGTGATGAGTTGCAGCGGGGTTCTACTGCATTACTAAAAGGAGAAATACTCGGTTGCGGTTAATTAGGGTGGGTTTCGGTTGACTGAAGTTCGTTTAAACGAGGTTCTACTGTAGTTGTATAAGGTGTAATTGTAATATTGTGTATAGGTTAAATATAAATTTTATTTCTGCTGATTAAACAATTAGCCATTATAAATATGCATGCGCACAGAATTTCCGAAAATAAAAAAGTGTTATGGACAGATATGCGCGACAATATACTCCAATTGAGAGTCTTTGAAAATTGTAAAACTTTATTAATTTTCATTTGGAAACAGCAAATTATTGCTCACCAACTGTATAAAGATGAGTCGAGGAAAATCCTCACTGGTTGTAGTGTTATTCGTTATTATTGCTAATTAAAATTACTGCAAACGAGTTTACTCAATGTTTGATGACTATTACTACCTAGTGGAAATTAATGAAGTTTAAATCACTACCTTCAATATGAGCAATTGTATTTTAATGAAAGCTAGAAATATAGGAGTTGTTTGTGCTAAGTGCATGTTGCATTGTAATTGCAACATCTCTTCACTCTTTACACAGTTCTTTACTACGCCATTATATCAATGGATTGCATTAGACACTACAATCCGTGCAATGAATGCAATTCGAATTGTTGCAATTCCAATTACACAGTCGGAGATTGTCTTCCCTTGCTTTGCGGTTGTTATATTGCGACATTGCGACATTATTCTTACATATACCTTGAAGTGCATTCGGTTGGAGTGAATATAATGGCAGTGCCGCATTATTCTAAGTGTGATTGTAAGTAAATTGTAAACTCATCGTGCAATTGCAAGACGGATGAATTCGCGTGATGCCTGGCAAACAATATAACTGACCTTTCGCAAATCGGTTAGAAGTGCACGCGAAGGCGCGAGTACGCTGGTAGTTTCGTCACAGCCTTGGCACGAATTGCAATCTAACGGCGAACGGATAGGACACTGGGATAGAATAATGAACAGTGTGCTATTTTGGTGTATATAATTAAACTCTGTATGCTCGCTAAGTACACTAACTGAATGCTACTTAAACTCAATTAGCGCTAATGTTATTGGGCTTCAATTTGTTTGTTGCTTTCCAGTTAAGTTCCACATTGCTCATTTGTTCGAAGTACAAGGAAAAGTCAAGACAGCCAAGGAGAAGTATGAATTGCTGCTGCGTGAGAAAACGCTGAATAATCCTTTACGAGCTGATATTTTTCGACAACTGGGTGAGTTCTTAACCTAACCCAAGTGTACTTATTCGAAGTCTAACTATGCATTTATAGTTAAAATATCAATTATTAACTGTGAAAATGTATTAATAGTTGGAACGTTGTTTTATCAGGATGGTTATATCATTGTCATGATATCCTCGGCGAGAAACAGCAAAGGATACCATCAGCAATCACATGTCTGCAACAAGCTATAGCTGCTGACCCTTGCTCAGGCCAAACTTTATATTTGTTGGGACGGTGCTACGCGTCCATTGGAAAGGTCCACGACGCGTTCATTGCTTATAGGAATAGTGTGGAGAAGTCCGAGGGGAATGCTGATACTTGGTGCTCAATTGGGTGAGTTAAATTTACTTATTTCAATATCAATTTCAATTTAAAAATATAATATAATACATTGAATTGGCTTTTTTATTAATTTAATGCTTTTATTAATGATAGAGTGCTCTACCAACAACAGAGTCAGCCTATGGATGCACTGCAAGCATACATATGCGCAGTGCAACTAGATAAGTGTCATTCAGCAGCGTGGGCCAATTTGGGCATCCTATACGAGAGCTGTGGGCAAGCGCGCGACGCCTACGCGTGCTACCTAAACTCCAGCCGAGGCGCTGGGAATCGCGGGACTGTCGAGGAAAATCTTACATCGAAAGCGCCGAAGACGGCGCTGCCAGCCATCGGGATGAATCCGCATCTTACACAACGTATCAACTTTCTACAAACGCACCTTTCCAGCGGACCAATGCCCAGTATTACGAATTCGTAAGTCTTTATCGGTACTTAGTAATTACAATTTATGTAATTATGCATATGCGCTTGCGGTTTTCAATATGTTGAGGTTATTATTAGGAGACGACAGTTGTTGTCTATAGAAGAAGCGTGGAACTTGCCCATCTCCGCGGAGATGTCTTCGCGCCAACAGCAGCAGAGCGCCAACACCGGAAGCAATCGTAATGCAGCAACAGCAGGGCAACAAGCGTTCCAGAAGAACTACACTGCACCTGGATCTGGTGGCGCTGCCCCACAAGGTCCGCCACCGCCTTATCCATCACCCGCATGTCCCACCAAACGCTTCAAGTCGGAAACGCCAGAGGTTGTCAAACCGCCAGCTGCCACTCCGTCCTTCTATCTCACCCCGCAGCAACAGCAGCTGCTGCAATGTCTGCAGCAACAGAACCCTGCCAACTTGACGCAAGCTCAGCAGAACACTCTGCAGCAATTGCAGCAACAGTTTAGGCTAATGCAACAGCACCAGCAACAGATGCGCAGTCGACAGGCGATTACGACTGGGTCCAATACGAGTGGCACACCGCCCGCCCAAGGACAGCGGCCACACAATAGTCAGCAGTTTACTGGGAGTTTTGTTCAAGGTCAGAGTACACCGACTACCGCTTTACAGAATTCACAGAATCCTCAGAAACTGCTACAGCCTGCTTTGGCTGTAGGACCTAATATGGGGGGACATCAGGATTTAAATGTTAGTGAGGAGGATATCAAGGATTTATTGTCCCAGAAGGATTTGGCTACTGCTCTCGCTGAGAATTTACTGAAGCATTTCGGGTCGGATGATATTAAGGAAGAGCCTTCTTTAGGTATGAGCTTGGGTTTGTTTTGAATTGAATTTTTTCACTTTTAGCAATGGAAACTAATTTTAGGAACGGGATTATCGTCGCATGAGTTCTCTCCGAATCGCAGTGACTCTGAAATTAAACAGGAAGAGGATGTGAAGAAAGCCAAGTCTCCAACGCAGGAAATTCTCGCCGTGAAAAACGAATTACCTTGGGAAATGGAAAGCTTGAACTCGTTAGGAAAGCGTTCGGAGTCGGATTTTAACATCAACATGGATGCGAAGGGTATAATTGAGTTATGCAAGTAAGTTGGAGATTAATTATTTGTTTTTTATACATGTCCTTGGTAATTTATATGTTTGGATTATCGCAGGGGCGAAGGTATTAAAGGTGAAATTAGCAATTCCCTGATTTCCGATCATGCACCACCTCCAGCAACACCAGAACCGCCACCTCAGAAACTGAACCAACAACAATTGTTACCACCGACGCCTTCTGTGTACTTGGACAATAAGAAACATGCCTTTAGTCCACAATTACAAGAATTTTGCTTGAAACATCCAATTGCAGTGGTTCGTGGGTTAGCATCCGCGCTTAAATTGGATTTGGGTCTGTTTTCAACGAAAACACTAGTTGAGGCTAATCCAGACCACTCGGTTGAAGTGCGTACACAATACCAACAACCATCGGATGAAAATTGGGACCCGCAATCTGGACGCAAAGTATGGTCGTGTGTATCACATCGCTCTCATACGACAATTGCTAGATATGCACAGTACCAGGCATCGAGTTTTAAAGATTCATTGAAAGCGGAAGGTGATAAGACCTCTGGAAGCGGATATAATTTATCCGACTCTGATTCCAAGGATTCTACCGGCTTTCAACGACGGAAGAAGGGGTCTACTATGCCTACACCTCCATCGAACAATGTAAAGAATGTAAATGCGCCGAAAACATTAAAGTTTGGAACTAATGTTGATTTATCAGATGAAAGAAAATGGCGACCACAACTACAGGAGTTAATGAAGTTGCCTGCATTCGCGAGGGTTGTGTCGGCGGGTAATATGTTATCGCACGTCGGCCATGTCATTCTGGGAATGAACACTGTGCAGCTGTACATGAAGGTACCGGGGAGTCGAACGCCAGGTCATCAGGAGAACAATAACTTCTGTTCGATTAATATCAATATCGGGCCAGGCGATTGTGAATGGTTCGCCGTGCCTGACGCGTATTGGGGTGCAGTTTGTGCGTTATGCGAGCAAAATCAGATTAATTATCTGCACGGATCGTGGTGGCCTGTGTTAGAGGATTTGCAGAAGAATAACATCCCGGTTTATAGGTTTATGCAGCGGCCGGGGGATTTAGTTTGGGTCAATGCGGGTTGTGTGCATTGGGTGCAAGCCGTTGGATGGTGTAATAATATTGCGTGGAATGTCGGGCCTTTGACTGCGCGACAGCATAACTTGGCTATTGAGAGGTATGAGTGGAATAAGTTGCAGAGTTACAAGTCTATTGTGCCCATGCTTCATTTGTCATGGAATTTGGCGAGGAATATCAAAGTATCCGATCCGAAATTGTTTGGATTGATCAAGTAAGTGATATTTTATAACCTAATTTAGTGTGATGAAGATTTTACTTATCATTTATTAACTTGCAGGAAATGTTTGTTGAGAACATTAAGACAATGCGCGATGACTTTGGAATTTGCTAGAGGTAAAGGAATTGATGTTAAATTCCACGGAAGAGGTAAAAATGAGGCTTCACATTATTGTGGCCAGTGTGAGGTAAGACAATCAAGTTTGCATGTTATAAATAAAAAAAATTAGGTATATAATTGCTCATTTTATAATGATTATTGTTTAGATTGAAGTTTTCAATATTCTCTTCATTCGCGAACAAGAAAAGCGCCACGTAGTTCACTGTTTAGACTGTGCACGAAAACAGTCTCCTAACCTTGAAGGCTTCGTCTGTTTGGAGGAATACAAACTAGAGGAACTCATGGATGTCTATGATAGCTTTATTCTGCATCCTGCTGTCTCAGCAGCGAGTGAAGCTTATCGCCTGCCATCATAACTAACACTGGACGCGGATGCGTCTCCGGAGCTTGTGGATGCTGATTAATAGGAAATCGATACGAACAATGATTTGCATAATATATAAGTTGAGAAGTAAAAGCAAAACAAACAAAAAATCTAAAGAGAAATAAGCAAAGAAAAACAACACTGCCACCTGTAACTAATGTACAACTGTAAATTTAGAATTTAATGTTGCTTTATACGCGATGTAAAGGAATATTTTCAGTGATACTACAGTGTAAGCTAAGGTGTAGATAAATATTGTATATAGCACGTCATAATGTGAAGAATGCATTTGCATAACGACTTGAAGGTCTTATCATGGAACTGCCACTTGTTCACAAGTGCAAATGCAATCTATACGCAAGATGATTGGAAAGAAAGTGTATTTTCAATTGGGAGTATGTAATTAATGGGACATCAGAAATTTTCTTTATTGTGATCTCACTATATTAGATGTACATACAGCAAAAAAATTTAAATCTTATCTAAGATTTAGTTTAGTTTTGTAGTAAGGACTGTTATATGTAGACTATAATTGAATATCTTTCAATACCAGTTCACTGCCAATGGACGGTCGGTCACGATCCTTCAGCGAAATATTCGAAATTCAGTTGAGTTGATTGGATGGACGACTTCATCGACTTTCAATGTTTGTGATATGACATGATCTATCGATTAAATTTCGTTGTGTGCACAGCGTGCAGACACAGTGCCTTTATTCCGCTGTCGCAAACATTTAAAATTCGGAACGAAACATTTTAAGATTAAGTCAGAGAATAGACAAAAGAGAACTAATTAAAATGATGAAATTATTGAGATATAGATAAGTAGAGTATGGGGATCACTCATGAGATGATCATATTTTCGCAATCATGACCAACATATGTAATTAGGAACATTTGAAAGCACGCCATCACCTCAAGACGTTCAGTACGCGTAGGGAGAGTTTTAGATCTTGTTTGCAGTGTATCATGTTAAGCTAGCGCGTTTATCTGTATTATTTTAGTCACAATTCCTCTTGGATCTGAGATGATATGCGACTTTAGCTAGACATTTTTGTTTAGAAGTTGGATTTATTTGCGTGGACTTTTGTAATTCACCAACAATTGTAAAACGTAACGATTTATTGTGCTAAGTATTTGTATGACTTGTATTTATGATTGAAATCAGTATATTTAACACAATTAGTAAGTCTTGTCTTTGTACTTTTCCATCCGTCGGTTTCATTCTAAGTTTCATACTTTCTCTAAATATTAGGGCGCTAGTTCGTGGCTATACGAATGTTCCGCTTGTCCCTAGTTTCCATAGACGAAGACTCAGATGTATTGACGTAAAGAAAACAATGATTTTCATTTCATTTCATTTGGAAATTTTTCACCATCAAGCACTTTCATTGACCATCGTTCGTAAATGAGACAGTAGTAAACATCGGAACACAGGAAGTTAAGACATATTGAATTCTTTATGTCAAATAAATGATTTACTTACCTGTAATGCCTGGGAAATTAATTGGTTCTAAGTAAAATCCTGAAACTTAAGTAAAATCAAGAAATATCAAGACGCCCTAATAAAAATGAAATTAAATTTATAACACACTGACGCAAACTGGGATCAATTAACCTGCGCAGAATAAAAATGTAATTCAGAGAGTTAAAAATATGTAGAATTTTTACAAAAAGACCGTAGCTCTGTAGCTTAGCTGGTTATTGCAGAATAAATTAATGAAAATAACGAATTTAGGGCATTCCTAATCAACCGATTGATTTAAAATACAGGGTGAATCGGGAGTATCGGAACAAACACAAGGAGTGTGATGCATATGCGGAAATATTGTAAGAAGATCGAAATGTAGTTATCTAATTTTCATTTGTTTTCAAGTTATAGCGTTTTTAGCAAATTTCTTAGATCTGTGAATTTTGC
Organism: Tetradonia laticeps; assembly: GCA_025400035.1. Taxonomy (NCBI): domain Eukaryota; kingdom Metazoa; phylum Arthropoda; class Insecta; order Coleoptera; family Staphylinidae; genus Tetradonia; species Tetradonia laticeps. Next base: position 24,463 of record JAODVP010089657.1, read on the forward strand.
ACACACCGAAATCTACGCTGAACTGAAATTTTGCGAAATGAGCGCACAGCTATAATACGCACACCGTGTATTTAAGTACGCAAATTTCACAGGTCGAAATATTATGACACCCGAGATTGCAAGGATTGTGCGCAAATTTCACGGCATCACACTTCTAAGTATTCAATATGGACAAAGTGATTTACGCTTAGGGTTTGTACGATTCCAAGTGTGGTATTATCATTAGTTATTTAATTGCCCCTTTTTATTCTTGAGAATAAGCCTCATGGCCTCATAGGAGAGTATTATTTTCATTTTTTGCAAAATGAATTACAAAAGCTACAAGAAGACGTTCCTCAAAATATCAAAATGTAAATGTATTGTTTAGTTTGAATTATTTATTATTATATAAATTATATATTTGTCAAATCCAATATTTTTATTATTATAACCTGACCGGTTTCGACTATTTTTTAGTTGTAATCATAGGTCGTTTGTAGCGTTTGTAGATGTTTGACATTTATATGTAAATGTATTATCAACTTAATTCGCTCGTCAGGCATTTGGATGAAACGGCTTGGTCACTGAGGTCCTTTTAGTTGGCCTCCACGATCTCCAGACCTCACATTATTAGACTTTTTATGGGACTGATTCAAAGATGACGTATATAAAGTTAAAGTCAATCTTCAGGATGCACCTATAGGTGGTGGGTTGTCTGTTTTTTTCGTATGTTGTTGGGATTAGTATCAGTGGTCTAAATCCAAGTTTGAAAGACGTGTGCTAATTTTTTGGCACGTGAAGAACTGGTAATTTTTGGATAGTTTTCCGTTTTTTTTTTCATAATATCTCCAAAAGTATGCATTTGTCAAAGAAACAATCATGCATTAATTTTTAAATAGATTGACTTTGCTATAATATGAGAGAACTTCAAAAGACGGCATTTGTTTCAGAACAGTTTTCCTCAAATTGAAGATATATATGAAATGTTCCTTTAACCGTATACCAATTAAAGCTTAAATAAATTATTAGAGTTCAAGTTGCCAATGAAACGATGCGGCAGCCGAGGAATTGAACCTCGTATCTTTGAGTTGCCGGCTTAGCGCTTTAGAGCAATAGACCACTACCGAGTCCTTATTTCGAGCAACCTGAATTATAATAAACGTCGTAGTGGAGACAATACTTGTCTACGAGTTCCTTTCTTGTTGTTTATATGTTTAGTCACGCATTTGAACGCTTGGTCAAATGCGAGTTCTCAAATTATACATGTAATCTACGTATTGATTACAGGTTTCATGAGGAAATGTGGAGCCGGATTGCTGCATTGAGGATATAAATTAGAGATGGGCCGATACAAAATTTCTCCCCATATTCGATACTCGATAGTGTTAGTTGATTTTTCCTCGATACTCGATACTATTAATACTTAGATATTATTAAAAGAGTAAGCATATATTAAAAAAACATCAGTGTAATTATATTTTCAAAGTTTACAGTGTCAAGAACACATGTTTAGGTTTTCCTTCAAAACATAGGTATTTTCACTGTTCCCGACTATTATGTTCAAGACTTCTTTTCATATACAGTCGGACTCGCTTATAACGAAAGTCAAGGGACCCACGATTTTTGTTCATTGGATCCAAGGTTTTGTAATAGGGGAGTTGGTAAAAAAATCGTATAAATACAGACAGTATTTACTTATAAATCGTTTATACACGCACACAAAGCAGTATGCATACTTACAAAAACTAAATATACAGGAAATATGGGAACCCGATGCGCAACCCGATCAAAGCACGCGGACGAAGGGCAAAAATGTTATCTATAATTGTACAAGTTTGTTGTATGCATGTCTCATTCGTTAAAAACGAATTAAGTCCCATATATAAGGAGAAGTTGTCAATTCGTTCTTGAGATATATAGTTATTTCGGACTGGGCCAATAAGTTAAATGTCGGTGAATTTAACACACTATTGTCTTGCATATATCTGTTTTCCACAATTTCAAAGTCGACTTGTACCTTGATATAGCTTCAGTATTTATAACTTCCGGAATAATATTTTTGAAAATCCAAAATTTCCCAACCCAACCAAATGAAATGTTTAGATTAAATAAATTATTAGAGTTCAAATTGCCAAAGAAAAGATGCGGTAGCCGAGGAATTGAACCACGGATCTTTGAGATGCCGGCTCAACGCCTTAGACCAATAGACTGAATAGACCATTGCGAAGTACTTATCTCGAGCAACGTGAATTCCAATAACAAAGTTTTCTTCAACTTTGCTCTGAAATTTCGATAGAACCATTTATTCCAGAAGGAAAGTGGACTGTAATGAATTTATAGCAAATTTAATTAGCTTTAATTTTACTGCAATCCCACATATATAGAATCAACAGTTCTTCCCAGGGTGACAAGGTATTTTTGATAAAAATACGGGAGTTTATTATTATTATATCATCACTACCCGTTACTTTATCTACACCGAACAATTGACAACTCATAAGACTCACACCACTCATCTAGTGCAATCGCTTCGATTGACTTTGATTACTGCGTCTTATCCTTCACGCGGTTAGTACTAACCGGTGGTTATGTAATCTGCAATTAACCGAGATTGGTGGAATCGGACATTAATCTATAATATAAAAATAAGTCGGGTTTTCCTTCCTGATGCTATAACTCTAGAATGCACGAACCAATTTAAATCAAATTTTCAGTGAAGCTTCGGATGGATTCGAGGATGGTTTAGATTCACAATCGGGCCATGTAGGGTCTACCATTTGCAAGCAATGAGCAAAACTCTGCACAAAAGCTTGATACACGTACGTTTTTGTCACCTAGCAACAATTAATTTGTTTTGGTTACGATGTAGAATTGTTTTGAAAGTTTTATTATGACATTAGAAAAACTGTCATAGTTTTTGATTTTCAATTTGTACACATCTGCACCGGGAATTTTATATGTAATTTTTTATTCTCAATAATTAGCAACGAAGAAAAAACAACTCAAGGATATTTTTGTTTAAAATTAACCACAGCCGGGTTGAGGTATATAGTTTTCTAATCTAGGAATATTGCTTTCCGAAGCAAAGTGATAGAATCAAGGAGGTGAAACAAATATATATTTTTAATAGACAAAGGTTATAAATTAGACTCAGAAACAATAGAACTAACTCGATTAAGAACAGTGAAAGGAGATTTATCTTGCCTTAAAATACTGAAAAATAAGCGACTGTTTCTTAAATTGTAAGTAATAACACAAAGTATGCCACATATTCACTAATAATTCGTGGCATATACGGGATGTTGGGGAAAAGGGCAGTGTGATGGTGTAAAAAGGAACAAGGGATGGAAGATAATAGGGGAGCGGGAGGGAGAGCTGGTAGAGGGATGAAGGGAAAAGACAGCAATACTTGAGCTACAGCGAAGCGTAGCCAGGTCTTCTAGCGTATTATAAAAACGATGCCTTAAGGTTACTCAGCAAAATGCATACTTTAGTAGATATGGTGAAGAAACGAAATAAATATCCGTAAATTTTTTTTCGACTGTCAAAAGTGTAGCACAACCGCCGCTACAACATGAAACTGTCCAGAACTAGCCGTTCTTTCGATTTTGACCCGGTTTCAAATTCACTTGCTGATATGCCTATTTTTCCGTACATTAATTATTCAAGAGTTGTGGAAACACCAGTGTGACCAACTCTCCCGTATTTTCCGGATTCTCCCATATTTTGTTCTATTTTTAGGCGATCTCCCGGCCCCCGTATTTTAAAATTTTTTTTATCACCTTTCTCTCGTAGTTTCGTAAAAATTATAAAACTTCAATAATTTGAATTTTACGCGCAAGTAATTGATTCTATATCGATACTTTTACTAACGGTTATCTCGTTCACACGGCCATTTTCCCTAAGCGCGTAAAGCATGTTAAGAGCGTGAAAGGAGTGATTGACTCATTCCCATTATCACTAACGAACAAGAAACCGGTCTATTGGCTTGGTAATAATTTTGATTCAGATAATGTACGTAGTGTTTCAATATTTATTTATATTGAATTCATTGTTTCATAAAATTTCATTCACACTCCCCTATACAACTCATACTTTAATAATCTATAATAATTTTTAATAGATTTATTTGTGTGAGTACACATATACAAAAATTTGACGCGAAAATGCGTTGTATCATGCAGTTTTAACTTAAGCCTATCTACATATAATAAATCATATCCGGTGATAATAATGCAAATCCTGCTTACTCTGACAAATAAAACATTGCTTAGATAAGTAATATAAACTAACAAAACATATACACGGGCACAGGCAATCGTGCGAAAGTTGTTGAAGCTCTCGGCTCTGCTTCGAAAATTTTGGAGTGAACACTACATACGTGACTAAAGAAGCGCTTTCACAGTTTTCGCACTCTCGTGCTCGGCAGCTTTCGACTGCCTTCGCGATAGCCTGATCCTGGCATATGTCCTTGTATTATGTTCTAGCGCATTAAGCGTATGCGCGGATTACCGAACTGCGTACTCAAGCAGCTCAACTTGCATCCGATCGGTCTGGCCCATGTTTGATTTGTTAGTTTGATTTGTTGCATTGTCCAAGTCGACAGTTTATCATGGACGACATAATACGGTACATGGAATTGAAAACATTGCAAGAGAATGTAAAGGCTAAAGTACCTAATTTTGATAATTTGTCAAATAATGAATCAAGACTTCGGCTATTATTTTCAACATTTGAAGAAGAACAAATTCCTATAAGCAAAAATACGAAAAAAGAAATAATAACCACACTCCAGGAATTGGAAACTTGCAATTCACTTTTACTTTCCCGTGGACCTGAAGCCGCACTGAAATCTTGTAACAACGCTCTAAGATTATGTCCACAAGATGGTGGTAAGTAAGCACCTGGGTAACCTTTTGAAATGTAATATTTGGTTTGTAGATGGTTATAAGTTGTACTTGACAACAATCGGTAAACGTATGCTTATTTTTATGGCATTAAATAAATACAGAAAAGTTTTGGCAGATAAAATATTTTTAATAGACAAAGGTTATGAATTAGACTCAGAAACAATGGAACTCACTCGATTGCCAATATACTCGTTCCCTTTTAAAAGTCCCTTTCAATTTGACGAATTTTTATGGCAATCGAAGAATGTAAAATATCCCGCTTTAACGCACAAAGTAATGGTAAAAAACAATGCCGAAAAAGGAAGGCATTTGGTTGCTACTGAAGAAATTCAGGTTGGTGAAATTATTGGTGTTGAAGCACCTTATGCTGCTGTTGTGAATAGCTCGGAACATTGTACACACTGTGGAGTATACACAGACCTTATTTATGTTTGTCCTGAGTGCCCATCCATATTCTGCAGTATGGACTGTCTTGCAAAAGCTAAGCCTTATCATCAGTATGAATGCGGTATAGACAAAGAGTCCTTAATTCCTGCCTATTGGTTTGTTCTCCGAATGATAACTCAACGATCGTTGAAACAAGTTATTGCTGATGAACGAGATGCACAGATTCGGAAACAACCTGAGGTATACAAAAGTAATGATTACTACAATGTTCACAAGTTGGTGTTTCACGAAGATCCCGAACAAATATTTAAAAGAGCATTCATTGCTGTGTTCATGTTAAGAATTCTGCGCGAAAAGAATTATTTCCCTGCAAAATCCACTACACTCACTAAAAAAGAAGTGTTTGTTGCCAAACTGATGATGAGGTATTCTGCACTTGAATCATATAATGCTTTTTCGATATTTTCTCACTGTGAGGAACACCTAGGTGTTGGACTGTACCCATCTCTGGCACTCATTAACCATTCATGCGATCCAGACGCCAGAGGGTAATCAATGTATATGATAAAATTATGCTAAATATTTATTATTACTTTCGTTACAGATACGAGTTAAGGAACTATATGGTTGTTCGCAGTATTAAACTGATTAAAGCAGGACAAGAAGTTGCATTATCTTATGCATTCTCCAAGAACTATACTTATGTAAGCAAAATGTTTAGAAAATCAGTAGGCGATTATTATAATTTTACATGCAAATGTAAACCTTGTACCGAAAATTGGCCTACGCTATCCGAAATGAATGCAACCGGTTCGTCCACTTGTCGAATTAAATGTGAGTGTGGCGGATTTGTTGCTCATAGATCCCAATCTAAAATTAATCGCAAATGTCCGCAATGTCACAAGAAGATCAATATTAAGTTTGCTATGAAGATGATGAAGGTAATGTTGAACTATTTTCTTTCTAATACTAATTTAAGCCTAACGTTTTTAGGAGATCACCGATTCAGGTGTTGTAACTCGTGCGCTCCTCGACAGTGGTCGTTACGAAGAAGCACGAGACCTTATTGTCAAAAAGCTTAATACTGCTTTTAAACTTTTTGAAATGCCTACCGCATTTATTATACCACTACAGGATAAGTTACATCTGTGTTGGTTTAAAAATACTAAGAATGACTCGCCAGTTTAGAAATTTACATAGAAATATGTACAAGCATCATTTTATATATATTGTGTATTAGTTTTTATTACATTCGATTAATAAATTTTATTTGTTAAACTACCATAGACTATGTAGCCAATGGGGTAGGTATAATCTGTATTACAGAATCTATTCAGAAGGTCGTAAATTTCCCAAAAACTATAACTCTACCAACGCTACTCGTTGCTTCTGCGTAGCTGAGTTATATTGTATATTCTTTTGCGTTAGCACTAGTGTGGTGATAAGACAGCGCCGTCGCTGCAATTACGATATATAAACAGTTCGAAGAATATGAAACTAAATCATACTAAACGTGATGTTTACATTGATAAATGAAGAATTATAAACGAAGCATTTGGCTTGAGTTGTTTATATTCCATCAGCAATTCAGTCAAACAAAACAAATTTGATATGTTAAACCAGCGATCGCCAAACGGTCGATCGCAATGACTGGTAGCTCACGAAGACATTTTGGGTAGCTCGGATATGAAATTACATTTGTTGGGATAAAATGGACAAAATACACAAATATTTTAAACAATTAAAGATGTAATGCTTTGATGCGCTCCTAAAAACTTCCTGACTGACGGCAAGACCCTAATTCCTCGCCTTAAATATCCGGTTATGTCTTGGTCTGTCCATAAAAGAGCTCACACAGGGCTCCACACATGGAAGTATTAGTATATGGAACAGGAATAGCCTATCTCCGCAATGAGTGGCG